>DWRA01000421.1:0-25333 GCA_018250295.1 Spathilepia clonius | reverse complement strand
GGACTATGGTGGAACACCTCGGATGTGTCTCCCTTACCCAAACCATCAAACCAAAATATAGCAGCGCTTAACACTGCTATTATTATGTAGATATAGATAGATATTGACAGTGGTGCCGTTGGAGTCAAACAACAAAGGGTTATACCACCTTTTCTCTTAAATTTTGTACTAAAATCTCTAATATCTATAACAGACACTAAACATATGTAGACTTGTTTCTGAAAAGCAATATTGGCGTTGACTGTAAAAGTTCCACTTTTAATTATGCTCTTTAAACAAGCAAAAAGGAAAAATACAAAAATTCTCGAAATAAAAAATAACGAAATTTTTTCAAGTGATAACTCGCACCATACTTATTAAACTTGGATCTCAAAAAGTTTCAAATGTAAAAAACTGAATGGGTGACTCGACCGGAAGTTACAACGTCCCTACTTACAACTTTTGGGAAGTGTAACTTAATTTATAAGTTTGATGTTTTATTATGTGCAACTCAAAGTTATTGTTATGAGCATTCAATTTTATTGCAGGAAAAGAACCGTCTTTTCTCATTTATTATGCTATATCCGTAGTTGCTTAGTTGTACAAGGGTCTTTAAGATTGAGTGCACAAAGTGACAAACCAGTAAAAAGCTCTATATCGAAATTTGTATTTTAGGTCGACGACTCTCGTTGTTATCATTAAATACCAGACAAACTTTCTCGAAGGCCTTATACGATTGTAAATGTTACATTCAGATTGAAAGCTAATCCTTACCTTCCTCCTAACCATCTTAAGGGAGTGTGAGCTGTTACACATGGTTCTGTACTTCGCTATTCACACAAAACATATTATTCAAAGTGGTCATTGTTGCTGTTCAACAAGTTCATCGAGCAGGTATATCAGATCTTTTATTCTTGTATGTTCCGTAATATGCAAGATCACCGCCTCAATCACATTGACTTTGTAATTGGCAAGATTTTAGTCACACATATGCTTTGTACTACGATGCACTAATCAACCCAATGTTGAAAAATCCGTGAGACGTATAAAATTTGCGGCCAAGGTGTCGTAACCTTTAACGACTTACAGGTGCGACAAACGCTATATTGTATGCTCGACTAGTTTTATATTTCATCCAAGCTTCAATACAAATTACGTACGACACAACTGGAATACGAAGAGGATTAATGTAGACGAAAAATATAAAGAAACATTTTCTTTTGGAATTACACAGGGAATTTCATCTCGCGAGAGATACGCGACCGATGTCTCTGGTCTCCAAGATTGCGTTATCACGAGCGAAAAACGGCAGGCGAAGATAGTTATGACAATAAAGATAAAACACGATTTAATTTGTACTGAATGTTAGTAACATCACTAACAACATACCCAAATCAAAACAGAGAGAGTACTATATCAATTATAGAAGTAACTATAATTGATATAGTACTCTTAAAAGTTTTATCACAGCGACACCACCTGTATTAGCTATCTTAGAAATTTAAATAAACATTTTCTGCTGTGGTGTATAGTTATAATGTTCTGGCTATAGAGGGTGTGAAACAGAGATAGCAATATAAGCGTTTAAGTTAGTTTCGGTATTGATACATCTCTATGATTAAATTTGGTATTACTACTGTTTGATAGGGGTAGCGCAGTAACGGCCTAGTGTTTGGGAACTTGGCCTCTCAAGTGCGGATATGTAGACTTCACATACCACTGAGAACTTTTTAAAGTACTTTTAGGTATGTAAGTTTCCCCACAATATCCTTCACCGCTTTAAGGAAGTGATAGCTTATTCCAATACGCACATGACTTTGAAAATCTGTTATGTGTGTTTATCACAGATTATAATGTTGGAACCTCGATTGACAGAGCGAGTTTATAGCCAGTAGGCTATCACTGCTTAAGCACTGGTTTAATTCCTGTCTGCATTTGCGAACGACCTTGAAATATCAACTCGCTACGGACCCATCGCTCTATTACAGCCGCGCGGACCTGTCTGTGTCCGCCCGTGATAACACGAACCAATGGAAGCCAACAATATTCGTCACTCGTTTACGGTGTAACAAGTGACTTGCAAGACGAAGAAAGAATATAGTTTGATATAAACGTTTTATGCCCTCGTCAATTTATGACATGTTTTTGTAATGAGATTACATATAACTTGATACGAATTTTGGCATATGATAAACTCGTAAAAAGATATACGCTTGAATTGAATTTTTACTTTCTTAAGACTTTTACTTTGTATTTACTGAGGAGTTTTGATCATGAGGAGTTACGAAGGGGAAATAAAAATACCTTTCTCCGCTTTTACGATGGAAATATCGGTCATGCGTGTGCCATCAAATTTATTGTCTTTTTTGTAAGAATATTGCAAAGAAATTGTTTGGTGAATATGAATGGAGCCTAATGTAATAATATGAATAGCGCATAACATTAATTGAATAGTAGAATATCAACAATTTCTTGCACTACTGCATTCTTGTATGAAAGACGTGACAAAGCAGAATTATCAATATAACGCTTTCCGACTTACTGCTTTAGAGAGTCAATGAAAACCTTGAGGAATAAGACGAAAAGCTTCATTAAATGTCTCATTTAGCCCATCAAAATGTAACACATTCTCAATTATAGTTCCTCCGCAGCCGAACGTTTGAAGTTTCCGTATTATTTAGGCAGAACTTATATATACAACCGTATAATTTGCATATTACAATGTACAGTATTGGTTTAGCGAGCATATTTCACTAGTGGCACAGAATTGGTTTGATACGAGGTACGTGGAAAGTCATAAGGCGGGCGCTGTGGCCAGAAAATATCAATCGATTTGTGCGTTTGGCGTTACAGAGTAAGCGAATCAGCATGCCTGAATTTATTATCCCTATAAACTAAATAAATACTCTTCGTATTTCCCTGACGTTATTATTGAATATAAAAAATAAAATACAATCGATTTATCATCAGTACAAAATGAAAAATAAGTAGTAAGCTTTGGAAATAGTGTACCAAAACTACACATAATTTCTCCGAATTGAGACTAGTTATTCTGAATCACGCGTTGTTATGTATCCAACGAGTGTAAAACCAAAACAAATCTAAATAAAAAATCAGCTTATACTAAATTCTTGGTAATGTAGATAACAGAAAAATATAATATGTCAAATTATTATTGTATGACTACTGCTAATTTTATTACCCTGTAGTATCTATCAGGTTACAAAGAATAAAATTAATTTATTCAAGTTTAGAACCGTTATGGCTGGTAAATTTTAAAACGAAACAAAAACCCATTTTAATTAAAATTATTAATTAAACATTCTTATGAATCTCAGTAATCTATCACCACTTCACAAGGTGTTTTGCCACGGAGAGAAAGCATCAGGATTAGAACTAGATGCATACGAATTATATCGCAGATTTTTTTGCTCTGTGACATAACCACAACCTGCGGATAACACATTTGCGAAATCAACGAGCCATGCACAACACAACACAGTTTTAGATAAAAGATATTATGTTTTCCATCATCCTGTGTAGTTCACTGTATAATATCTAACTTAAACACATATTATGTGCATTTGGTTTCCAGAACCAGCTTGCATGTTTAATTGGATAGATTACATTACAAATACAATCAGTATATTCCCATTAGAAGGTTTAGCCTTAACGTTGGTAACTTGCTACCGCGAAACCTGATCTTTTAATAGAGGAAATTAAACGCTCCATTCCTCAAATTCCGAATGGCTTATTTGTATGGTTTGCAGGCACGGCTGTTTTAAGGCTTATTTATAAGTGTAAGAAATAATTATGTATGAATTTCTCATTATAATGAAACTATCCTGGGCCTGATCTTAGTTAATAATTATGAGAGCTCTCAGATATTGCACAAAAATGTCTTCTGTTGAATTAAGTGGCAATTAATTGGCAATACAAAATTACACTACCAAAAACAAATAAAGAACGGGTTTCGAACACGGATCCCAGCATGAGCTGGTATCATTCCATAAAAAAATCATGTGTTATTGTCTGTGTAACGCAGGTTCCATATAAATTGAGAACTTGAAATCACTAGACAGAAAGAATAATATTTCATTCGATTCTCCGTGTTTTCGTAATTATCATAGTAATATGAACCTCAGTAAAAATGAAGGCTTTGTCCAATATTCAACGTCGAAAAGGGTGCGGTAAGAGCCCTTCGATTTTTTCGTATTTCTGCTGTTAAAGGATATGGCTAGAGATGTACAATACAGTTACGTTATCGATATTTACTATACATTTGACCGACTTCATCGGCGTTATGTTGCGTAATAGTTTTTTAAAAAATGTCTCAATATATTTGTTTTCTAGGGTAAAAAAAATGTTAGAGTTTACTATATTAAAGAGATGCAATCTAAAAGATCAGTAGTGATGTCTTACTGCAATAATATACATCTGGCATGGTCACCTACTTAAGCCAATTGATATTTTATAAATATTATTGATCAATAGAGCTATGTACCTATGATCAATATAACTAAATACACCTGGATTGCAAAAGTTGTAAAAATAATGATTAACGAACAATGATGAACAAAATGGTTTGACTGGGGAGGTACCACCGCCACGCCTATTTCTAACTTGAGGCAGTTAGGCAGTTACTCTATGATCCCATCTGAAGATAGTTACAAATCTCCTATACTTACTATTAAGTGGACTGGACTAAATGATTGTTTGTTACTTCTGTATTATAAAACCATCTGAATCCTTAAAGCGAAAAATGTCGGTACATTCGTTTCAATCACTAGTAACATAATTGTCTTGTCGTTGGCATTAAGACCGTCTGGAGGCGTATTGAGTGAAATTTATCAGCCGTGAGGAAAACAGCCGGCCTGGGTTCCGTCAGTTAACCGCTAATCAATTTGTTGATGTTCATTTTTAAATGAATAGCTTTTTGTCCATTTTTAGCCAAATTAATCAACTGTATTAACGTATTATATCTGATATAAAAAAAAATCGCTTCAAGCAATTGATCACTTGATTTGTCAAAATAGTGAATAAATTACTCTGATATTTACTATTTTAAATAAACCTATTTTAGTCTTTCTCTTAAAATTACCATTAAATACATCATTTATATATGCATTATACTGTTAATTAAAATATGAAAATTAAAATTATACGTTCTATAAGTTCAAGTATAAGAATTTACAGAATTTCAAGAAAAAAACGTAAACGAAGAAAATCTGTAGACCAGTTAATTTAAATAAGGGGAGGGCTTCAGATTTTATCCAGGTGTTGTGACTTTTATTTAGAAAGTAAGACTCAGTTCCACTTATTGCATGTGAGAAAGATAAGATTATAATATGGGAGATAAAAAATGAATTTTGAAATTATTTTGCTTCCAAAGTCAATTATACTTATATGAAAGTAAGATAATCATTTTTGAAATTCAATTTACATTATATTCAATAGTATTAAATTACAACTCATTTTATTTTTAATCTCATTAAGTAACAAAATTTTCGCTGTTCCAAATAGTTACTTAAGGAATACATATTTCTGCCTCATAATTGCAATGTAACTTTCTAATTTGATAGGCACTGAGACAAAGCAAGTACATAAATGAGTTTTGTAATTTTGCACTTGAAAGTAGTAATGCTTTTAGAATCAACATAGAGTTCAATTGGGTGGTCTTTTTAGATTTATTATGGGTTGTGGCAACGAATTGTCACCAGATACAGCGGCTATTAAAAACCGTTATGGTGCAAAAATGGTAAAAAAGAACTTTGAGCTCAAAATTGAAAATTTTATCGCATACTATAAAATTTAAAACTTCATCAGTAAATGAAATTTTTCCGACTGCCGAATTAGCATATTTCGCATATTTTTTAGCATAATTCACTAGCCTCCACAAGAACCAACGGTTAACAAAGAAAGTGTTGGAACAAAAGGAACAATTCAGTTATTTGGGGGTGAAATAATTTTATTTACGGAGCGCCGTTAATAACCCTTATTTCACAATTCCGGACGGAAGCTATATTTTTTGTCATTATTAAGTGCCATTTATTACGCTAATTGGCACTAGCGGTATGATATCGGACATTAGAAAATTAAAATATTCTCTTAGAAGTTTAGGCCGTAAATGGTGCACTTAAATGTAATTCTGTATATACTTAAGTAATTATAATAAATAATAAGAAAAAATAAAATCTTAATTTTTAAAATAACATTTGTTTTATTTGTGGTATGTAGTTAAGTGGTACAAAGAGTAGTTCTTCATAATTATCTCTAAATGGTCACGTGTATTCTTACTCATGTGTACAACTTTAATCTCATTATCGTCAAAAAAGAAAACACTTTCAATAAAAAAACATTGCCATTTTGATTTAGATATTATTATATCGTGATAAAATATTTAACAAAGTAAGAAATGATAATCAACATTACCAAAATAAATTTTCTTTCATAACATTTCATAAAATTACAAAGTTGTGTTTGTTCAGGATTAGGCACATAAACGGCTTCCAATTAATTATAATTTCGCCTATTTTTTTCCAAAGTTTCAAAATCGCATAGAATTAAATATCAATTTTCGGGTATTTGTTCCGGTCCGGTCCAAAACAAATTAGGCAGCTGTAATCAAATTAATTTTTCATTAAAGTGAGTTTTTTTATGAAAGAAAACATTTATTTTGGACCAACTCTTCCAATTAAACTGGATATCCGCAAAGTATGGGTATCTTGTTATATTTCACAGGAGATTAATGTTAAATATTAATCTTGTAGATTTTTTTGGACGGCGACGAAAAGAAGAAGATTATTAAAACCACTGAATTTATTTTCCGAGTGATGGCTCGTTTCTTTTAGAGCGTACCAAAATTAGAAAAGTGAACTGATCAATAATAAAATATTATGCGGAATAAAAAAAAATTACAAAAATGTATTAATGTAAAAGAGTAATGTACTGTACAATCATATTATTTTTGTAAAATTATGTAAGAAAGGGAACAACCGGTCTTCCAAATATTACACGGTAAATGCTTCCCAAGAATATTTTTAAGGTTATCCCTAGATTTTATCTGTATCATATTTCTTGCTCTATTTTATACTTTTACATTGGAACTGAACTGCTTTACACCACCGTAGCAAGAGGTACAAACGTGGTTTTGTGACACTGACCACTAAGATTTTATTTTACTAAGATAGTCACCTCATATGTAAACAAGTAAGCCGGAATGTATTACCTATCACGCTAGAAATACGGTGTTATTACTTGTGCGACCAAAAAATAATAGAATTGTTATCTTACCTTTATATATACTATGCATATTCTTCAATTTCTTGCAACATGCAACCCGCATGAGACGCGCAGCATCTAAAAGTGTACATCCCTCGAGGGCGGTAAATATTTTCTCATTTACGAGAAAATGTAATACAGATTTTCTTAGATATCCGATACTTTATTAACTAAGTAGAGAAAAGATTAAAGCATGAAATATATTATTAAGCAAGTGTAATTGGATGAAGTCTGGGTTTATAATTAAAGTTTATATATTGTAAAATAAAATAAGACGCACATAATTTAGACTTTTTACGTACTGGCTACAGTCCTTTTTTTATATTCTTTATTAAATACACTATTAAATAATACTAACAAGGTAAGCTATTATCGAGTAAATGGTGTAATAAAGACTACGTCAAAGTAGTTACAGAAAGTATTTCAACGTAACCTCGATAAAGAATAAGGTTAAAAGGTAAACGAGTTATTCCATTTCTTTCTTTTGGAAGACTAAAGAACTAAATGTAGCGGAAGTTGGGGAAGAATGACTCGTTATTTTTCCTACAACCGCCGGAGCAGGTGACCTCAATGGAACGAAAGCGACTGTTTCTTAAGGTATTATTAAGTACTAGCTGTGCCCCGCGTTTCAACAAATGTGACGTGACATATCATCGAAATTTTATACCTTCAACAGTTTTAACAAAATCTAAAATAAAAATAGCTGGCATTGGCAGTGAACGACCCTCGAAAGTCGGTCCAGCCGTTTTAAAGTTTAGAAATAACAAACTGACAGACAGACCTCTGTGGCGCTGGCATATCGATAACGTTATGTCACCGAAAACTTTTAAAAGTACCGTTTGTCAAAACGAAAAATCGGAAACCTCACTACTGTGGGACGTGTCAATGTATATAGGCTTTGTTGTAAGTTATTCCAAATATTAAAATTTTAAAGTTCTTTTCATATTTAGTTAAGCTTTCAGTAATTTGGAATTAAAATGCTAGCCAAAACTATTTGAACGGCTTCTTTGCACCAACAACCGATTTCAAAAATAGGTGTGTTGAAACTAATTTTAGATCGAATTCGACAAATAATATTTTTTCTACTTAACATCAAACTATTCCATCGTATCACAACTCCATTATGTCACGAATAAGGAGCTTTTCCAGTAAGAATTCTCCACAATTTCATAAACCCGTACGGGTTGACACATCTGTAATGTATGAGATGTTCCCCTTCATACCACCCGGGAATAATGCACGCATACTGGAATGTTACGTGCAAATTACGGGAGTAAACTATTGTAGCTTTTAAAAGTATTATTGCTTTAACGGCCTTAGCAGACTTACTAATTTTAGTATCAGCGATTCGCGTTTTCGCGTTTAGGCGACTAGCTGTGCTCGGTCGTGGTATTGCCGCATCAAGCGTCTAAAAGTAAAATCAATCGGCGCTCAAACGTGTGTAGAGTGTAGTGTATGTAGTTTGGTCATTACATATATCATCGTAGCATGTCTGCCGGGACGTTAAAATATACAACATTGTTTTATGAACTTTGAAAGGTAGTATTTTACGTTATTTTTTTGTTGATAGAAGAAGCAAAAGAACATAATTATAGTCCACCAGATGGTAAGTGTAAACTGCCGCCCACACACATTTGTAATCGACTACAAAAAAATTTGAATACATACCTGAGGTCACAGCTCTGATGCTACCCTGTGGACTATGTTGGAACGCCTCGAATAATTATATCTCCCTGAGCACACCCTTGTGACCAGAATGTAGCAGCGCTTAACCCGGCATATATGAGACAGAAAAATAGGTGGCAGTCATACCTCCGGACTCGCGCCACAAGGGATTCTACTACCTTCAAATTGCCGCGTTACATAATTACAGACATTATATTTCTGCCCTAGACGAGTGTTATAACGTTTCTGTATTGTGGATTAAAAGGTTTGGTAGGTTATCTGAGGTAGGCCTATTCTCCTATATATGTTACAGTAAGTAATTAAATAGCTGTTATACATAATAACTGGTTATTTTACATAACGACCAAATTGTCTAGATGATGTGATAAATTAATCACTTTATCCGGATGCTATTTATAATAGAAGGAGAAATTACTCAAAGTAATATATACGATCCGACTGAGTGCCTCTCGCTCCTAGCTAGATCGCTCATTATAGTTTGTAGGGCCTAGTAAAGGAGACATACTTTTCCCACATATTCCAACTTAGTCTTCAGGGGTAGCATCACATCTGTCGTCAACCTCAGGTAGGTATAAGACTAAAAGTCTGTTTTCAAAAATCAAAATCAAAATATTTTATTCAAAGTAGATCCTTTACAGAATTCTTTTTGAACGTCAAGATGTTCTGGAGTCAATTACAAATGTCTATGGGCAGCATATGCCACTTACTATCAGGTAGACTGCACGCTCTTTTGCTACTCCATCATACAAAAAAACCGTTACCAGGTTTGAAGGTTTCCCTTTCGAAAACGAAAAAAACTACCTTTGTTTCGAAAACGTGCAAAAATTCTGCGGGAATAAATTCAATCCCATTAAAGTATTGATTAGTATAATATTTTGGGGTATACGTATTTCATGTACATTTTTTTAAAGGAAAGTGGAACTACGGGGCACATATTGTCATACATTACTGTATCCAAGTCTCTCATGATGTTTTATAAAATATCTGCTAAATGTTATTAATTCAATGTCTGTAATCACTTTGTCCAAAAGGAGCAGATATTATATATAATGACTGGATAGGATGCATATTATCCGCATTTATTACTTTCGCTGCAACATATACACTTCGTTGTTTGGTGTGAGGTAATAATTTAATGATTTCTAGCTGTAATTAGAACCCGTATTAAATTTTCCAACTACACTGGTAGGTCACTGGTTTAGAAATATAGGCGTTTTCCGACAGATTTGGGGATAGGTTGGGAGACCTAGATTTCATGAATTTATTGTGAAATGGGAGGGCTTGCCACGCTCAGTGTGCTATTAATGACGGTCCTTAGTGTTTGCTAATTCTGTGAAATGGCTTAAAATATTTATTCGTCATAATATTCATTTAGTTATTATTACAAAGCTGTAGTAGCAAAATTTAGTTTTGTGGTAGTTTTATAGAAACCATCGTGGTTTGATTCTGGAGGCCCCAACGTAGCACCTATTTTTGCCTTATAATAACAGTCCTAAGCGTTGCTTTATTCTGTTTTGAAACATATCGTAAGAGAGACAAATTCATCGCAATTGTTCCAACTTAGTCCGATGTTCCAACACAGCATGTGTGGCTGACCTCCGGTATAATTATTCTTATCTACGGTTGATTACAGCATAGACGATACTCTTATAGGGTGACAGTATCGACTTGATATTACCTAGATAGCGTGCTCGTTTGCTACTTATTAGTATAAAAAGAAATTCACTGCATTGCTGTTAAATTAAAAACAAATGAATCGAGATATGTCTAACTGCACCAGTTACATCTTATCTACAGCTAGAATTATTCGTAGCAACTCGTAGCATACATTGAACAGGAACGTGGTTACAGAGGCTCTCAGATTTCTTCTATTCACGAGGCAGTATGCCGCCGGCTGTCGAGCGGTGTGGACGTCTCTATTATGGCTGCTCTGTGCTAAAACTTTCGCGCACGTTCTATTTTATAAGTGCGCGTGTTTGTTCCGTTGGTGGTTTGCTGTGGATGTGAGTTGCGATGTCGAACCCGAGTTTTGATTAAACGGTAAGTACTTTTGACTGTTATTTTTCTTTTAAATTATGTACTATTATTTGTAATGGCTTCTATTTTCTTGTATATTTTATACAGAAACGTATACGCATGTGATTTCTTTCTAGGAAAAGTTGTACGTGAATTTAGTTAGTACATACATGGGTATATAAAATAAATCTCAGTTAAAATGTAAAATACATTTATGAAAGCGCCGTTCATTGTGGTTTAAACAAATTAAATGTAAAAAATTGTTTATCTACAAAGACGAGTATACAAACATCCAGACCCAAATAACTAAATTCAAATTCCAATGGAACCCAGGACCCATCGCATGTCAAATTAGTATGAGGACAAGTGCACCACGCGAGTCACCGTTATTATAAAAATACTGCCAAAAACCCTCTCAGGAAAAAATTAGGCTTAGCCGAATAACGTGGCGAGCGTGAGTAAGCACGCTTGAAACTATATAAAGGTAAATTTTCTAATGATGTCTCACTACATCAATAGAGCAGGACGTGGTAATTAATTTCTAATATGAAATTTGAAATACCTGACTTGACGTTTATTCGAACGTGAACCTGGCATGACGTGCCAAAATTAATACAGACAAGCTTTTAGCGGAAATTGATGACAATATCAATTTGCGCTTAAAACAAACATTAATATAAAAAAATATTTCAATTCCAAAATTTATCTCCGTGTACAATTTTTACTACTTACGCAGGAACTGAGGATTTTTGAGTATGTAGTACATTGCTCATAAACTATATCTTTGAGAAGCAATTCTGTACAATCATACTGAATACCTATGTATAATGTCAATAATTAATTATCTTTGTGTTGTGACTACAATAGAGACAGTCCGTCTTTGCCTATGGATGTCGTAGGCGAATATGCGATTTAATCTGCATCTTTTAAAGGTTAAGTTGAATAGAAGAAATACATTTCAAGTATTTGAAGAGCTCAAATTCGAATCATGCATTTCAGAAGAAGGATGTGGATTCCGGCTAAATAAGGTACATTTGTGGCAACCATATTAGTGTACAGGAACGGCAACGCATGTATTATCGGCTTCAGGCAGAACCCCTGTTCTATATAAAGTTAGATATAAATGTCCATAGACGGCACTCATGATGGACTGCCTGCTCGTTGCCTACTTTAATATTATAAAAAAGTAGCCAACACACCCGGAGCGCGGTGACGGTTAAAACCTGTCCAGTAATAAGCTCTGAGGGTAGATGAATAATTATGACATCAGTAAAATGATTGATAACTCCGTGGTTCGTATCCCGTAACAAAGTAATATTAGCCATTAGCTTTCTAATTGATTAATTAATTGGTGTAGCTTTTAGCGGCAAAAAACAAGCAGTGGTTGGCGGTTCCAACGTAAAATGTATAACGGATGACTGTACCGCCCCTACTTAATATTAAACAGGGTTAAAAAACCTAAAGTCTTAATCGAGTTACAGGTGCGGTTGTTCAGGATATAATGCTCTACGTTTGCGTACGTAAGAGTTCGTTACATAAGAGTTCACTCCTACGCCTATTATCGATATTCATTCGAGACAAATTTTATCTTTGCATCGTGGCAGCAGTAAACAATGATACAGTCCATTCCATGGTAAGTGGCTACTGCCGCCCATAGAAATTTGTAGTCGATACCAGATAAGATTAGAATCCTATCTGAGGTCGGTCGCAGGTGCATAATATATAATTATAATAAGTATGGTTTCTTTACCATTCACTCGAAATCTGAAAACTGCAACAATTTGACTAGGTGTGGCGGTGTTGCCAAAGAAATGGAACTATAAAAGGTTCTAACACCTTAAACATATTAAAAAGATTCAAATTTCAAACTTTCCTAGCATTATTTGCATAGATTGTTTTTATAGAATTCCTTTCGTGCCGGCTGTCGGCTCAATTAAAATTACGTGGCTATCCTAGTCCTCAAGAGTGGCAACGCATTTATGAACGACTTGAACCTCTGTTCTATATGGAGTTAGTTACATATATTCAAAGACAGTAGTGACCTCTTAGAAAAAAGTAAGACCATCCTCGTAACTATCAGATGGACTACATGCTCGTATACAACTGTTTAATATCTTAGTAATTGCCCTCATCGAGATAGATTTTATTATTACTTTTATTCCAAATTACTACAGTTCGAACTATGTTTGCTTATTGTATTTGCTCAGAACTCTTGTGACAGATTGCTATGTGATTACACAACGCGACAAACAATCTCAGTTCTACAGATTGCATCGTCTTTTGGATTAGTTTATCATTTCCTATCTACAGTTTGTGCAGGAAAATTAGTTCCGATTAACACGTGTACATTATAGTATAGGTTTTGGAACAGGTTATAGAATCATGAGCAGATACGTCGTTAGCACAGGTCTTAGTTAGCTTTGCTGATTTGAAATAAGGAAAAAAATAACTTTACGAAATGTCATAAATTACGTTTAATCCGACAGAATTTTAAACATTCGGGCTGGTTCGTATCTGCTAACATCGCCACACCTACTACTAACTAATACTTGCAACTTCAAACGATAGTGTTTGAATAGTGTGTAATAAGGGAGAAGTTACTAATTCGAGGCGATCCAACTTAGTCCTCAAGGTTAACAACGTATCTGTGGATAACCTGACATTGAAATATAATTGTATTTGGGATTGATTACAGATAGGCGATAAGAGCAACTTATCCTTAAGAGACGACTACGTGCTCGTTTATTACTTCTATACTATAAAATATATACAAAACTTTGTCAAGGCTTTTTACTTTAGTCATCTGTCGCAGTAACATGTCTCGAACAGACGTCAGTTAAAACTCATATACCATTTGGGGTTGATTAAAGATGTTTATGAGCAACAGTTACCACTTATGGTTACTACACTTACTCCTGGCGGATGGCATGTTGTCTCGCTATAAATATAGCAGGAATGGAAATTTCAATAGGTCAAAATATGTAAATTAAGTGTACCCCTGAAAGACGAAATGCTAATTACAAATTTATTTTACGAAAACACTGACCAAAACGTTTACTTAATATTTTATGTTACCCCAATTAAGGGACAGAGTTATCTAGGTTAGCTAAACAGCTTTTATCTGGAGATAGCAGTCATAAAATTTCAAGCCGTCAGTTAGGACTGAAGTGAATGTAATAAAATTTTATCACTTGTAGTTCCGAGGCCAGCAAGAATTTTGTCAAAAGGGGTAGATTCGTTGATCTCTTGTACACGCGACAGGATAACTATTAGCGTAAAAATTGTATTTGTATAAAATCTGTGCATGTATTAAATGATACTAAGTTCATTTGATAAAACTATTACAAATATATATTGATCATCACTTGGCTATATGGACCAATTCTAATAATGGTCATATCTTTAAGTGCACACAGATAGCCGTTTAGTAAGCCGTTTAGTGCTGAAAAATAGATTTTGCGTTTCGCTTAGCAACTAGGGTTGCTAGCTAACCACCACTTAAGTCCAGAATGAACCTCATAAGCATATTTAAGATAAATTATGATCTATAGTTACTCTCGAACAGATCTACGTATTATTTGATATCGATTCAGTCTATGGCCTAGAGCGACACTTTAACTTTTCTGCTAAGTAAAAGTAGAACAGAGAATTGTTTGATTTCACTGCTCTTACGAATACTCAACAAATAAAACGCCGCACGCTTATAGGTAGGTATTTTATTGATCTGTTACTTAAAACGCCCAGTGGAGCGAAGGAAACGTACATGAACATTTCTATGTTTGTGATTTTTGCGCAAAAACGTAATCATTTTCGTCAATTATTGATTTAGATAAGTAATACATTGTATTATATTACTTTTAAGGAAAACTACAAAATATTATGAATTGGTCTGACTAGATTTTACAAAATAAGACAGTAAAATTAAAGATTAAGGTGATAGAACCCATTGTGATTAGACTCCGACGGCACCCCTGCCACACCTAATTCTGCCTAACAACAGAAGTGTGAAACGCTGCTGTCTTCTGGTTTGAGGGGTGTGGTGAGGGAGGGGGTTAAGTTTACCTTAACAGTATTAGCGGTCGAATACTGTTGTTAGTAGGCAAAAACAGGTGTTAGTGCCAAGAATTTCAATTCTACTATCCCTAACATATAATTAAAGCCGTAGGTTATGGTTGACCATTATTATTTCCTAGTGGTTTGAATATTACGAAATACCAGAAATATTTAAAGGAGGTGTTACGAGTTACTCTTTTAAGGGCGCAACAAAACTGTGACTGACTTGATTTCACGTCCGTAAAACTAAAAGATAACCATAAGCGACAATAATTACTACTATTAATAGATGGACAGCGCATACATTTGCTATTTAAATTCCATAAAAAATACATGGATATTCGTACGGAGTAATGCACTTGATAAAACATGTACTAATTTTGAAAACCCTACAATGTATCATGGCCCACTGGGTATACCCCAAAACCAAGGACCCGCTTGTTAGTTCAGTCATAAATTTACGTGACATAGCGAATTCGTGATTAATGTACCACATTTATGTTGCCCTACGTTTCATTGTTCCCAGCATTACGTTAAAAGCAGCCATTTATTATGTACTAACACTTGACTCGTTATAAGGCTTTCGAAATTGGGGCTCATGTCTTGTCGTATATCAATGGAGGTGTCAAATGTGTACACGGTATTGAATTCGCGCGATAGATAATTGGGTACTTCAAAAAATTTCTGAACTGCAAACAAATAAATCACAGAAATCTCACAGGCACGTTTTCATTATTATAGCAAGATAATTAATTTCTAACACGCAACTAAGCAAATAACTTGTCTTATATAAATCGTAACCGATCTAAAGTTTAGCGACGCCAGGCGTGGTCGAGGGCTGGATAGGTGACCGGTGATGTGTCTTCATTCTCATTGATAGATTGAGAGAGTCTTCTTCCTTAATTTGTTATGATTCGAGGTGTTTGTGACCTTTTGCGGACAGTAAATGTCACATTACCTGGATCCCCCACAACTTGTACTCACCAAAAATAATTTGAACCCGTCAATGGTGGAATAGCGAGATTGCGAATAAAATATTGATTTTAACAAATAACTTGTACCTAAGTTTCTTTCAAACGAACAAACATTGTCTCACCAGACATGTATTTAAGTTGCTATAAAACACTTCTATGTCTTTGTAGTTAAAAATGAACACTTAAAACATTATGAACGAAATGAGGATTAAAACGGTGGTTAGAATATAATGGCATTTAGTTCCCTACGTGGACAGCCGGAGGCTGAATTTAATAATAAAAAAATAAGTCCACAGTAGTTCCACTTTGAAACTATCTTATTATGTTGCATCAAAAATTTACCTGACTTTCAACAATTGCTAAAATAAGACCAGTTTTTGCGGCACAAATATCTATAATAATATACAGGACTAGCAAAGTTTTACATTACACTTCAAAATTAAATTAGGTAAACTGAAATAATTATGACATTTCGGTACACAGCTCGAAGTATGTCTCAAGTTGAACTTGTTCAAATATACCGAGGAGTATACCAAATTTTCAAACACTTGGATATGTACTTAAAATAATAGTAACACCTGTAACAAATAAACTATGAGCGACGAATAAAATAAAAAAAAATGAGCCGTCACGGGACGCCTGGCAGATGTGATCGTCATGTGAACGATCCGGTATATACACGCGCCAAAAAATGTTTCACGTCAATAATCTTTGAACTCTTTGTGGTTCGCTTGCGAAACCCCCACAGCCACATCTACAGCCCTTTTGCAACAACAGCTGCTGTGTTATGGTTCCAAGAATATTAAAGGAAAGATGCATAATTAGACAGTAGTAATTCCAACTTGGTTCTTAGATTAAGCAAAGTATCGCCAACATTAAGTATAGCTGATTAGAATGCTAAATTCTAATTCTTCTTGAGTTGAATTACGGGGTGCCCACGGGTGGCCGTAACCACTTAACAATAAGGTGGACTACGTGCTTACTGGCTACTGTATTATTTTTTCTTCAAATACTACACATACATCGAATGTTCAATCCTTGTCAACATGTATGTGAGTAGATATAAAAATTCCATCAACGTTGTCAATCAGTGTCGCTTCTTACACCAGTCATCGTCTGGCGCTCGGCTAGTCCATACAGACATTCTGTATGTGCCCTTGCACTGCTGTTAGAAACGTTAACTAGCCGTGTTACCGCGTGTGATTAGTAAACTGCATAGAGACTACTCCTCAGGAAGATCAGGCCGTGGCTATGTGGTGACTTCCCGCAACTCGTCAAGATATAGCGCCACTGCATTCTGAATCGCTATCGAAGTTTTCTCAGCATCTTGTACATATACAAGCTCCGAACTGAGACTATCGGAGCAGGGCCGCTCCCCGGGCATGATCACCTAGCCCGGCGGGAAATCTCCCTTTGCCAACGTCGTTGTCTCTACTTCGTTGAGTCCTATGACAGCGCTGTGCGCATAACCTGATACGATTCGTGTATGCCGATCGTCTCTGAGGGCAAGGTAAGTGGTTTTATCTACTCATCTGCTGGTACGAGGCTTTTGTCATACTTGTAACAATTTTATACAAAATACAGTCCATCACATCAACAGGAAGGCATACAAATCTTGTGTACCTGTGTACGTCAAACAAGTTCTTAGTAACAGTGAGTACCATCTCTCACTTGCCGCCGCTTCTCGGAAATCCCAAATAATTTTAAAAGGAATAGGTATTTTATGGGACTTCTGAGTACTGCGTTTATCGTATTCACAAGTTTATTGTGAAGGTTGACATAATTTCAAAGTTCCAAAGTCTTTCGAGCAAAGTGTTAGTACATAATAAATGGGTGCTTTTAACGTAATACCGGGACAATGAAACGAAGGGAAACACAGTGTGCTACATTAGTCACGAATACGCTTTATCACGTGAATTTATAACTGAACTAATGAGGGTTCTGGATTCTGTGCTGTACCCAAAAATAGAGACAAATTAACTAAACCGATTATGCACCTCTTAAAGTAGATGCAATAAAGACTAACTAAATTCAATTTAATATATACAAACAAAGTTCATTTCAATTCAGGTTTATTATAAGACATGCGGATATACTTAATAAATATTTTTCATAAATACTTCAGGGTCCATTTCAAATGAAATGACGTTTCACGACTGGAGCTTTACAAGTGTAGCGAGTTAATTGAAAGGTTATAAAAATTAAGTATAAAGCAGTGCCCATAAATATGTATTATTCAACTTATTCATTGAAACTACTCATAATAAGCGTAAAGCTAGCAAATCACCTTGAATTTTTCTATATGTGCATACTGCATAAGTTCACCTAAGACTTAAAACTCATATGGGTAATTTATGGTATGATCAGCTAAGAAGCACAACATTCACGAAATGTACTCATGAGTAATACAGAGCAAATTGTGCTTTATATGTATATTTTACAACAACTATAATGAGGTCGGTTATTATCACAAGTTGATTTATATAATTGTATTACTTAAACGGCAAACTATTTAACTTTTGCGTCCTAAAATTCTGATTTTGACGGAATTACAAAACTTGTCGTAAATGTTGACATAAGCTTAAAGTTTGGAAGTCTTAAGTAATCAGATCCAAGTATTAGCAGCGCGATATAAATATAATATTTCATCAAAATGTCGGGAAAGAGCTAACACAGTAATTTTCTTGAGTATTTCTAGTAAGCGCGTGGTAAACGTTTATTGTATTTTTAAAATAATCAACTAAACTAAAGAACCAATTTGTAGTTAGACTGTCGCGAATATGTTTTTATTTAAGAATATAAACGTAGCTAACGAGTATGCGGTCTACCTGAGGGTGACTACTGATGCCCACGGACATCTGTAATTCATCCCAGATAAGACTAGAGTCCTACTACAGGTTGGCCGCAGGTGCGTAGCTATCCCTAAGGACTCAATTGGAACGCCTCGAATGTTCGTCTCCCTTGTGGTAATGGTGTGGACCCTTCAGCAATGCTTAACACTGCTGTTATCAGGCGGAAATAGGTATGGCGGTAGTCCTTCCGCAGTCAAACCACAAAGGATTCGTACCGAAAGAAGTTGCGAACGTAAACATAGTTTAAACAATGCTAAGTGAACAGTATTGCATATTCAATTAATAGCTTTGCATGACATATAAAACCACATGGACGCCGCAAAGCAGCGTTTAATTAAAATGAAAGCGATAACTATCAAAATTAGGTGTAAGCGAAACTTCCGATATGCGGTCTGTTTAAATATTCTGGCAATATAATACTACTACTATACTATACTATGCAGATCAGTGGTAATAGTACCAGTATAAATACCTATGTATAAATATAACAGTTTCTAATCTCCCTCCGACTTTTCAATAAATCTGTATGTTTTTATTAACAGACGCCAAATTAGAGGTGGTAGAACTGTTTGTATTTAAATTTCTGTCACACTGTATTTTAAAAGGTAGTAGAGCTAGTATGACTTGACCGGGAAGGCACCACCGCCACACATATTTCTAGCGTGTAGTAGTTCTGCGTGTCGGTGGAAGGGTGTTAACATCGGCTGACATAGAAATAGCAATCGAGTTTGCAGTCCTTCTAATACTAAGTGACCGCTGTCCACCATGAACAACTATAATCGACCCAAAATAAAATTAGTTTTACCTGAGATGGATCACAGATGCGCTGCTACTCCAGAGGACTAAGTTGAAATGCCAGTATTTACCATTTACTATTCCCCTCGAACAAAAACCCAACAGCGTTTTAATATTGTCGTTATTAGGGAGAAATGTGTGGCGGTGATGCCACTGGAGTCGAACTAATCCACTCTCCTCAAACCATAACACGTCGGTGCTTCATTGCTGCTGTAAAGCGGGAATAGGGATATGAAAACATTATAACTCTCGGGATAGCTGTAAACGAAGTAAACATGCAAGGAGGTTCGCAACGCGGTAATTAATTAGTTAAATTATTACACTAAGTTACTCGCTAGCGGAACATTAAATAATAGGTCTTATTGCTTTGCAACACGAATTCGTTATTAAAACAATCAACACAGTGAATAATTTGTTATAATTCTAACAAGTTACTACCAAACCTCGGATTAGTAGATTTCTATAACATTTTTATCCATAAGTAAACAAATAAATAGACGCTTTAAAAGCTCATACACCCTTAATGCCTTTTTAGTTGTGGGTACCATGAACTAATAATAAATAAAATTTAAGTGTCTGTTTGTAACATCAAAATTACTGTTTTTGCCAAACACATATAAAAGGTTTTTGTCTGTCTTAGACTAATGTCCGAAATCAATTTAAGGCATCACGTAACGTCAGCAATGTTAAATCAGCAGAAATAAATGCTGCTAGAGTAGTTATAAAACCACGTATTATACTTACAAGGTAATGCTACAAAATAACACTACAATATAATAATCTCTTTACTTCAACGAAATTTCATTTAAGATAATCGCATTTTTGCATTCAACACAATTTCTGTTATATCAAGCCAGCTCTAATAAATATAACGCGAATAACTGCTTAAGAACATTAACGGTAGCATAAAGCAATTAAAAAGATACATTCGAGTTGCTACGGTCGGTCGTAGTACGTTTTCATTACTACGAGAATTCTACGAACTATAAAAATGCTACGCTTAAAGAAGAAAGTTCAGATAAGCGATGGAATTTTAATTATATAAATGAATGTTATTATATTAAACTTCTTAGCATAACTTTATTTTTTTTTTAAATTAATACTTACATACCCAAAAAATACTATTTTCAGTGGGTCACCTACCCCTTTCAAAGTCTAGTAGAGATATTCAAGGTTGACAATCAGCCTTTTAATCCAACGTTCAAAACCTAGGCACACACACACCTCAAATGTTTCAAAATAAGAAATTCATTTTTCTTGCTAAAGCGTTAAAGAAAAAATCATGAGAAACTCTACACGCTAGAGAGTTCTTTAAGAAAACAGTTGTCAAAAGTGTGTCTATCAATTCGCACTTGGTCAGTACGGCGAACTAATTTAAATTTAGGTTATAAGGAATTTATTTCTGATAAAAAATATTCACGTTCCTTGAATTAATTTAATGAGTAGCCAACTAATGCATTTAATTTCCTTATTATATTTTACTCATGTATATTAACCAAATGTGTGTGTAAGCTGATCGAATAAATGATTATCTTATCTTATCTTATCTTATCTTATCTAATTCTATGCGTTAGTGTTATAGTTATTTGTAAAGTAGTTTCTTAAATTAATTTTAAATGCATTTAATGTGGTAGCTTTCTTTATTACTGCTGGAATTTTATTATAAAACTGTACTTCCTTCAAAGGTAATGTTTATTTTTCCATAATTGGTTCTTGTTTTAGGTATTACTAAGAAATTTGCTCAAAGCGTCGACCACTTGGTCGTTTCTTTTACTTTACTTACTTTTAACTTGGGACCTAAACCCCATCTCTTTGAGGGAAGACTCGTGCCCAACAGTGTGCCGCACATTTCACATCAGGTTTTCAGCACTTTGATTGGCTGTTCCATTAAACATTATTTAAATAAAGAGAAGTGCAGATAAACATTTCGAAATGTGTTTGAAATATTAATGAATTGACAAGAATTTCATGAAATTTGTGGTGAATTTTACGTCTTCTTATTTGTGTTTCATTCCGAGTAAAGCAATGTATTCTATAAATGTATTTCAGCGCTGCGATTTTCATGTTAGTCCTGATAATTATTTGAGTTTACAAATGACAGGGGAAAGAAAATGGTGGAAGACTATGTAGCTTTATAACAGCAGTGCCAAGCACTAGTGTGTTATGTGATTTAAAGGGACCTTTAATTTTGTAGTCTTAATGCTTCGAGTAAGTGTTCTTTATTAAGACAACCTCTGTGGTAGTATCTTATTAAAGATAACTTTAATTTTACTGTTACATGTTTGGGATTGATTACGAATGTCAATCAACGGCAGCGATCACTAACCCGCAATTAAAATTTATTTTGCTTCATTTTAGTCCGTTATAAATACACCACAAAAAAATGTTTTCTTGATTTATTATGTTTCTATAAACTTAAGGTGCTTATTTATTTACAATGATTTCTATTTACACAAAGTAATCTAAAATCGTCTCAAGCTAAGGAAACCTAAAAAAAGGAATTGCGGAAATAATTATCAAAACGTTCATTTATTCTGAACCAAATATTCAACCCGTACGTTAGGAACTAGTTAGATTTTTTAAATAGCCTGAAGTACTTAGTTCCAGCTTTATGCTATTTCATTTACAAGCTCCGAATAACACACTCAAATGAATTGCTTCAAAACATGGAATACTCTACCGAACGGACTCGAAACAGGACTAAATAAACTACCGCATGAAGCTGACGTAAACATTGAAAAATGTGAAAAACAAAATATACCGTTTCTATTTTTTAGTTGCATAGTTTTTTTCAATTTACAACTTTACTGATATTTTTTTTTCCTGAAATACTTTTTTAAATAACAACGGGCGAGGGGTAATAAATGTCCCACACTGAAGATTCGGGTTTCGAACACCAGTCACAATGACTTTGAAAATGGCCTGAAACCCTTTTATGTCTCAGTATTAGGTACAGGTTATTTCTCGAAAGAGATTTGGAACATACTGTACACTGCTGTTCTAATACGGATTACTGGAGAAAACTACACACGAGAAACCTATAAAAAAAATCTACGGTTATCTAACAATAGCAATAATGACGAACGCCTTAACTTGTCCTTTTATCATAAAAAAATGCTAGAAGTATAAATTACCTATAGTATATACAAGCTGCAGATCTTCATGGAGCAGTTATAGCCTTGAACCAATAATACAGCACCGCTGTTGTAAGAGATTAATTGTAAAATGATAACCTAGGTTTAGTCACGGACTCTCAGTCGAGGGGCCCGAGGTTCAAACCCCAGGCACACAATATGCTATAACAGCATAGATTGAAAATATTGAAAGAAGAACACTGCGAGATCATTAAAAAAGTTTTCAAGTGGTGAACTGTGGCTTGACCCCTCCCATTCCAAGAGGACACCCGTGCCCAGCACTGAGACAGTAATGGGTTACTGATGACTGAAGACGGTAATAGGTTTGTTACAACACCGTTACAATTAACCCTTAAGGATTTATCCAACTTTATATAATTACGCTTCTACAAATTACCGTTTAGCTTTTGTTGTCTGTCCTTAAGCTTCGCTTAAGTTGTCTCAAGTATCTTACGTATGTTGGATGAGAATAACTTTGTACATTAAATCAAACAACATATTTATGACGTCTCACGCGCTGTATCGTCAATCTCCCAACTCCAAGTTCACTTTACGATCCACTAAGGCGAGAACTGCTGAAGTTTTTATACCTCCACACTCGTAGCAGTAATCAAGTCTTGTTACCAAAGCATAGAGCCTATTTTGCAAAGGTCTGAATGCTACATTTGAATAAGTTTACCTTATTGAATAGTATGAAAGGTTATCATAAAATGATTCGAGATTCTGAAGGGTCGTTCGGTAAATAATGCATTGAATATTTGCTGGTTTTATTTTCAGGATTCGATTTATTTAGTCGTTATGTGATTCTGAAGGTGGTAGAACCTCTTCTAGTTCCATTCCGGAAGCACCGCCGCCGTACCTATTTCTGCCTAAAATAATTATTGTAACATACATAAATACAAATACATATTCATTTGAATTTATAATTTATCTGTGATAAGACCCTGGGTAAGTTGATTAGAGTTCTTTTTTATATCGGGTTGATTTATGTCTTATAGTCGTTACAAATAGATGTTAGGTGATTGCGATCGTTCATGTCACAGAATATACAGTACCTTTAGTATGTGGTATCAGAATTTTACTTTTACTCCTGTACCCATAATCAACTCATACTAATATGAGTTATTTAAGTTTAGCTACTCGATTTTCGTTAACTCGTTGGCCCATACTTCTCCTACCAAAATCTTTAGTTCCGATACGTTCCGCAGAGTGGCGCTGCTAGGAGAATGTATGGGCCAACTTGTTAACGCCGATCTACTCGCTAAATATAACTCATACTAAGGGTACAGGAGTAAAAGTAAAATTCTGATATTTCTGTTCGATCCACTTATAAACAAAGAAGGATAAGTCTGTTTAATCTGCAGGGGATTAATCGATTACTTATTAAGGATGATCGGCTGTGACCACATAATATCAGGTCCGTCGTTAATATTTAATTACATACAAAAGTGATGAGTTCCAGTTCTGGTAATGTCCTATTATTGTGGCGTACCAGATAAATTACCAACATCCCAATCGAATAATTAGCGCCGACGTCACTGACAGGCTGTGTGTTCTTGACAAATTGTGAATGGCTGTGATTAATCTAGTTAATGCTCGTTATTGGGTGCGTGCGGAACACGAGTATAGTTTATTTAGAGTGAACCTAGGTGTAACGTAACATTAATGGACCCTTCGTGCTTCAAGCCGATTGCAATAGCACCTTTCCACGTTAAATAGTATTTCTGAGTGCCGTGTTAAGGTTTGAAGAGCGATATACTTCTACAATCCTATTTGAGGTTGACCTCCGTGAGTGGCAGTGACCATCTTCCCATTAAATAGACCGGTACAAATACCCAAACACCAATAACCAAATTTGTCTTTTGTAATTTTACTGACATATTTAACCGAGGTCGACTCAATACTCAGTGGAGCAACGCATCTGTACCCAACCTCAGGTAGAACTTTAATCCTGTCTTGAGTTGACTTCAGGCGTCTATAGGCAGCAGTAACTACTTACCATTATTTGGACTGCATTTTCATTTTTATTTGACTATTCTTTGACTATAACAAGTCTTCCAGGAGACACTAGAGAATTCAATAGGACAATGCAGAACACATGCAAGTAGAGGTGTAAACTAAGTTTAGGATCAAATACGATCCAAGTGTAGTGTATATTTGAATAATTAATCACCTGAGATGTTTGCTATAGTCCGTGCGATTGTGTTTGTAACCTCACGTCTAACAGTCCGGCATTGTAACCGTAGTTGGGAATAATTAGCGCCGTCGTAGACAGACTGCATGTTCTTGATGTATCGTGAATGGCTGTATTAATCCGATTATCGTTCGATGTTATGTAGATGACAAATATCGCGTATATGAATAATAGTACACAGCACTATGCAGACAAATTATTGAATATTTCTATGGAGTCTAATTTATGTGATGTATTTCTAAATTTATGTTTACGAAAATAATGGAATTAACTATTTTTTTTTATATGATGGAGTAGCAAACGAGCATGCAGTCCACCTGATGGTAAATGGCAACTGCCGCCCATGGACATTTGTGATCCACCCCAGAT
>DWRA01000420.1:0-25334 GCA_018250295.1 Spathilepia clonius | reverse complement strand
CAACGCATCTGTGGTTGACCTCAGGTAAGATTCTAGTCTTATCTGGTGTGTATTACAAATGTCCATGGACGGCAGTTGCCACTTACAATTAGGTGGACTGCAAGCTTGTTTGCTACTCCAACAAGAATAAAAAAAAAGTTAACTCAGCAGCTTCGTAATAATTATTCATAATTCGTAATAATTCTAGAGCATAGAGTCCACTGATGCTACTGTGATAACTGTCTACTAAAATCTACAAGATTCTACCCGAGGTCCCTCACAGATCCGTTGCTACTCCTGAAAACTAAGTTGGAAAGCCTCGGATAAGCAAGGGAAACATTTTCACGGTCTTCAAAATAAACCAGAGCAGCGCTTAACGGTGTGTCACTGGTGCCTCCGGAAGGAGTTCCAACACTTTCAAAATCTAACCATATCAATGCTATATACATTACATATTTGCAAGTTCAAGTCTATAATAAAAGCACTGACCATGCCTGGAAATCATACCTGAGGCAACCGCAACTAAAATGTTGAATTATTACTGGTTTTTAATCACACCTACAATTATCATCCTACTGCTGGGCACGGGTCTACTGCCAGAGTGAGAAGGATTTCGGCGGTAGTCCACCTTGCTGGCCAAATGTGAATTGGTAAACTTCACGCACCTTTAAGATTTTATATAACTTCTCAGTCGTGTAGGTTTGCGAACGATGTTTTCGTTCGCAAGGTCGATAAGAAGTATTGTTAATTTCATATGCCTACACAACTTTGAAAATCAGAGCATGCCTGGAATCCAAAACACCTATGCTCCGATCATATGGACGAGCTTCAGCTCTGGCTATCACTGCCTACGGCTTTCAGTCCACTTAGATAAATCATCAAAAAACATTTTTCACTGCTAATAGACTTTATGTCGACCTCCTGCAAAATATCATTTTTCTACATACATACATAGATATAAACTGTGTTAGTTTTAGCTATACGTAGTGTTTTATTAAGCAAAGTCATGGTTATTGATACCAGCCGTTATTTACACCACTTCACACATAATTGACCAATTTACGAACAACACGTAACATATCTTAAATACACTTCAACGGCCCATAAATAATACCTTAGTTGTCTAAATTGATACTAGCATACGGTAATTACTGGCATTACTAAAGTTATACCATAATTTTGAAAAATAAACCTTAAAATATTACAAAATAAAATTGTTTTCGATTTCAGAGTGTCCATTACTTAAGTTCTTTAGAAGCTGCGAGGTGTGTTTCAAGGTAAAATGTACTTTAAAGTGATGTGATACGTTTCGTTTTTGTTTTAATCTGTATTGTACATAAGTTGTTTGGTAAATAAAAGGCAATTGTGTCGCGGATGGCAACCGGACACCGGGATGAAAGCGACAATAAAAGGTGGTAGACCTGTCTTGTTGATTGGTACTATCGTGCACATAAGTTATATATGACTATTTATTCTCCGTATATATTGACATGTAATATCATAATTCATATTTTATTGGTTATACCATTTAAGTAGCATACAAGCACACAGTCCATATGCTGCTGGTAAGTGGTTATTGTCGCCTAGGCACACCTGTAACCAATTTCATACAAGACAAAGCTTCCTAAAGCGAAACACAGTTGCGTGCCACTCCTGAGGACTAACATCGTCGCCTATGTAACGCAGCGATTTGCACATTTTGATCGAAACTACTACGCTACAAATAGATGTAGCGTTGGTACCTCCCGGTCGAAGTATACTAACTTTACGCCCTCTTAAACCACATTACTATTACAGGAACGGAGAGTAGCAAGAGAAAAACAAACAAGCACTTATTTAACTAGTAACGAGGCTCAATCACCTGTCTCGCCCATCAATTAATCCATCCAGTAAGGTTCAGTATCCCGTGATAAGGCGATGGTATCAGCGATCATCGCCCTCGCAAGTTCAAGGCGGGTCGCGAGGTAAACGCACCTTTATTGCACTGTCAATTGGACGCATCCGTCGCCAGGTCTCTGAACTCTTCGTGTGAATGTGTGGGTGATAAAGGTGTATGTGGGTTATAGTAGGGAATAAATATTTTACGATGTAGTTTTTTACTAGCTTTGTATTTCGGTAAGACGGACTCAAGGGGTACTCTCTGTGTTACGGAAGCAGGAAATCTTAGAAATCATTGTAAACCGTAGTAAATATGATTGATTTAAAAAAACATGTAAATTTTGTGTTACCTATATGATGGACGGATATTTTAACATCAGGACAGGCTGAATTACTACTATAATGACATAAAATACAATAATGCTGAATGTTTACTACTCAACGGTTTTTTCCATTAAGGAGCTGGACTGTATCTCCCGACAGCAAATGTTCCTTCTGAACATGTGTAATCAGTACTATATAGTATTCAAGCCCTACCAGACGTTATTCAAACAGAAGACTAAAATGGAATGTTTCAATTAGTGTGTCTCGCTTACGATACCCATCATATACAACACATTAACGCTTAATACTGCTATTGAGAAAATAAACTTCGTGGTAGAGTCTCTGTAAGCCAACCACATAGATTGCATCACCTTTACTTATTACGTTATGAATCCAGGAACAACAATAGCAACTGAATTATAAAAGTATTCTTGTTCATAAGCGTTACTCTTACTCTTGGCAGAATGGTTGCAGTCAACTTTCATCATACCAATATGATCAATCACATCCTTTTGGCACATGCGTGCGCCACTCGTCTTTGGCTGTAAAATATACCTACATCTACATCTATGTGTAATACTCGTATAAATCAACTTGTCTCCGCACCTCGGGGCTGCGCGCGCGCTCGTTTGCCGCAATTGTCGGCAATCAGCAGCAATTTGCGCCGCGCCCCGCACTTTCTCTTCTCACCAGTACACTTCATGAGACAAGCGATATGTTACAGTATTTGTTTTATATGATTTCATTTAATTTAGAGCTAGATGTCGTCTATCAATTTGATATGTTATCCATCAAGACTTATGAGTGTTCCTAAAACAATTGAAAGGTGGTAGAAATATTCGGAGTTAAATTGGGGTGTCACCACCCCTATAACTGTTTATGCCTAGTAACAGCAGTGCTGTTGTGTTCTGATTTGAAGGAAAAGGTGTGAGAGAGATTTTCGCATGATTTCAACATATGCCCGTTAGTAATATAATAAATCTGCCAATTCTGAATAAGCCAAATCCGAATTGTCAAATTTTAGCCGGCCGTAGGTAGAATTTGATTAAGATTGAGAAATATATAGGCGTTAGCCCACATGCTAAGACATCAATGAGATTCAGACTTAAATTATATCTAGAATAGATTACAATTGTCCATTGGCGGCAGTGACCCCTTAGCATGTCCGTTTTTGTAATGCTTCTCTTAATAGATATCGCTAAACAAAAAATAAATAAACTTATCAAAACGTAAATCACCTTAAAATAATTATAATCGGAAAAGAAACTATTTCTGCGTAAACCAAACTAATTCTGTGTTGAAGGCGCGCCGAAAAAATATGTTATACTAATAAATAGAGCGAGCAAACGTACGTTTGTTTATTATGAGAATGTCGAATTATGCCCGTAATATAATTGTAGGTGCACAGTACGCGAAATTAAACTTGTATGGTTCTGTAGGAAACGATGATTTTATAAATATGTTATAAATAGTTGATTAAAGGATTAAAAATAAGTAGTCAGTTGAGGTCGGTTCTGTGCAATAACAGATGAAAACTAAATATTGTACACGGAAATTTCGTCCTATATTCAGCAGAACTTTTTATTTAACAGCTTGGACATAACGGGCGATCATACACAATTTTATAATCAATTCAATCTATGCGACCACTTAGGGAATAATGCCCAATTTAATGTCGAACCAAATAGTCATTTCATTACTCATTTAATGAAATGAAACGAATGAATGTAATTTTACCGTAAAATTATGGAATATAAATACTGTTGTTCACCTGTTTTCACGAATTACACTAATCTATTTTATTTACGCACAGAAACTAGCCGCAGTCACTTTATTGGAAGTATAAATAGGTACATGTTACAACACGATATGTACATAATAATACCTATAGAGTTATTTAAAGTGACCGTTAAACATAATTAAAAAGTTATAAAATTACGTACGGTACCCTAAAAATAATAAAACCACCTTGTTCATAAATCAAGAAATTTCTGTGTAACGAACGAATATTTGTGTTTTAACTCTACATTACCTAACGTCTTATTATTTTTATATTTATACGTGTAAAAAGTGTTTCAGGGTTTATATCATTCAGCAGTTAACATGTCCAATTTATTATTACCGCTTAACAATACTTACTAATGGTGAAAACAGAACTAAGATGAGTACCGATTGATACATATTTGTGATCATCAGTTGTAATTCAACGCATATCGGTACCTATAGAATATACTACTAGAATATACTTATAACTTCACGATAAGGTAGAAATACTTAGAAAAAGTATTCCAACTTAGTTCTCAGGGACAATAACGTAAATACGGTCAACCTCTCATAGGACGCAGGGAAATCAGGTTGATTCGTTTGCTATTTGAATTTCATAAAACCTCAGAAAGCTCAGAGAAACCGAGTTTGGAGTCTTTTAGCTACTAAACATTACACAATATATTATGGGGACACGAATGCAACATTTGTATCAAAAATTCTTAACCAAACTCATTACAGTGACGACAATAAGTCAAAATTAATGAATCGTTTACCCTACCGCTTGAATGGCACTCTATTTGGTGGGACTAAGGGCGATTTTACATTAAAATAACAAAGGTATGCACAATAATGGTGTTTAGGGTAAATCGCCATATTAAACCACCATTGTCCGAAAGGTATGTTTCATTCCGAGGCACCTTTCATTCTGTCCAGCCGCGTCATAGAATAGATAAATTTATAGAAGGATAACGTGAGACTTTAGATTTGATTTAAGTACTAACAATTGATATAAACACTGTCTGAAATATAAGTCCTGTCAGCCCAAGCCATAGATCAGAAAAATTAGTAGGCAGATTGTTAATTGGTACAGATTGCATTTTTTAATGTTTACCTGCTTATTAATACACTAAGACTCCTGAAAATACCTATGTCTATTTATATTCTCGCGCGTTCTCTTCTGCTTTTATTATAATAAGGCTTAATACCTATAGGTTTTGTGACAAATATATATTTAAAAAAACAATAAGAGCCAGACAGTTGTTAAAAAGATTATTCTTCAAATACACAACCAAACATAAATGGGTAGATACATAAGCTGTTATTCAGAAAACATTTACTAATTTATGTCAAGACGGTCCGAAACAGGCATTCATAAATACAACGGAGGAGGCGAAACCAGAAACTTTGGATGCTTTAGACAAAACTATGGATTTTGTATAAAGTAGACCTCTTGCATCTTTACTCTTTGTCCATCCCCAACAAAGAGTCGGTTGTTTCGACCACCGGGCGCATTGTCCCCTCCCTCCTATTGTTATTCTGACAATCTCCGTCACACCTACAAAGCTGGGTGCAAGTCCCGGCTTTCCAGATTTCATTTCGGATCTTGATAGATCTGTAGCATTCCGTGTCATTGTGCGAAACCTTATAATAATACTTTCGTTCATTCTTCAAAGGTCAGTCACGAAAAGGGTGAATTAATTTGACGATCCGAACAATATTAATGTTTCATGAACTAACTCAATATTTTTTAAACAATCACAAAAACTAATAGAACTATATTTACAGATAGATACATTTATTCACTAATTTTTAAAAAGTAGTCAGTTGCAATACTAATTCAATCTAAAAAACTACAATGTTTACAGCACTTTTAAATTTAAGGCGTGGCCTATAATTATAATTAGTAGCAAGCATTTAAAGTGAGTCGCTCACATAAAACAAATTAAATATCACTAGCACTTCTGTAATTTTGTATTTATGCGAAGTGTGCAATAAATAATTTTTATTTTGATAATATAAAATGTTATGTATAAAAAGATATACGTCCAACTCGTAAAAGTAACTCCTTGATAGCCCAGAAAATTCTCAATTTATTACTTATCACGAACAAATAGACGATTTCAATGCGGGATTTTTAAATCATAATTAAAAGCTCACGTTTAATATTCTACGCTTTCTCCGAAGCATGTAGGTAAGAATCTTTTGCAATGCTGATCGATGTAACGAATTACTAATCAAATGACTTGATTAAACCAATCGAAAAAAAACACTTTTAAAAACCCAACAGTATTTTCATTTGATATTACTTATAAACCGACTAATAATACTTGAAGTACTCTGTACATTGTATCAAACGATAACTGGCGAAAATAATTTGATAGACCTTCCATGAATGGCCAAACCAATCCACAATTGGTTGATTATAAAAGAATATTAAATTGTAACAGTCTTAACAGACTAGCTACTTTTACCATTATTCATTTGCGTTTAGTTGATTACGTCGATGGTGCACCACGATTTGACGACTTTCGGACGCCGTATCGAAAACACTCAACTACAGCAATTACATTAATGTTTTACCGCGATCTTCAGTTTCAGTTCTGTGATCGCTGCAGCATGCATGCTCTAGCATCCGAAAAGTAGCTAAATTGACGTCTATCTAAGCTAAAATACTATGTCTGCTAGGGTCCTAATAGATGAACAAAACTTTTCCTTATTATCTAGTCTGAGTCGCTTCTCGTTGAATAACCTACAGTACAACAGTTCCCTTACTGTCGCCACGATAAATCTTCAAACTACGAACCCAGTGACGCCAGGTGGATACTTCCAAGAAGCAGATTTCTGAAACCACATCTGTCAAACCATTAACCCTTGTTTAGAGCGACAGGTGACTGTTTTAATACACGTGGAACTGTTGCTGTGAATGATATTCTAAGAGTAATAATTAGCATAGAGTGCGTCTACGTCGTCAATACTTTGGGACGACTCTTATTTAGATTTACTATCTCTGTTTATAACTAAATCAACTGTAAAGTGAAAGCAACGTACTTCTATTTCATCCAAGAAAACATAATCAGAATTACAATTTATATCATTTAAACTACGAAATCAGTGAAATTACGCTTCGAACTCCATGATTGTTCGCTATTACAGCGCAAACTACGTGTTCTGCCGTGTGTCTACTGTTCATACTCAAGTATGCTCGTTCTATACTGTATAATTACTCTAAGACATTCTAAAGCAAGTCCAGGGCTTAGCGAGATTATTTGAAGGTGTAATAAGTTTTGATCTGGATGAGGCAGTTTGAGGATTCGCTTTGATGCGCTGTAATGACGATCAAAGGCGACAGGGTGCATTAATTGACGCTCAGTACCCTGGACGGCGCATGAGACGCAAAATATATTCCTGTTTACTGACCTACACAACATGCACGATAATTGATGTTCATGGAAGATGTTTATCTGCAAGGTAGATATAATTAAATATATTTAAACGTTATTCGGAGTGTCTTACATTGGTTCGTTAGATGTGATTTTAATTGACATAAGTTTAATCTAAGATCATGATTTTGGCTGTTTTAACTAATTTGCTCATAATTTCAGTAATTTGATTGATATTTGAATGCTATTAATAAATAATTACATGTTTCTCTTGATCAACATTTAAAAAACTAGACGTAAGATAGTTGTAATTAGACATTTATCTTAGGTAGTTAAGATTTCCAGATTCGTTTCCTTAAAATAAAGGTCAAATCAAATCAGAAAATCTAGCACTAGATAATAATTGACAAAAAGGTGTCAACGTTAAACCTATACCTAATGATTAGTCTCATATCCTTTTGACAATCGAAAAATTTACTGTCGAAAAATATATATTTTATAAAAAGATGATAATTATATAAATATAATTATCATCTCAAAAGGCAACATGCATGTACTTATCACATACACACATACAAATCTTGATACCGTTAAAATTTGATTCTACATCCATGAACTACGATTCCACACAATATGAACAACAACAAAAACGTTGAAACACTAAACATAAATAATAAATTTTAGTTGCCACTCGATACCTCCACATGCGTATCCGTCATTCATCGCTCCGTGAACAAGATTACGTGCGTCTCCGACTCCATTAGAATCCTACCTCGTTCATCGCAACAAAGTCATCAAAATAAACAATTGAGCGAGAGTGGAGACCGTCCTTTGATCTCTAACCACTGAGTGATGAGCCCGTACTAGCTAGCGTACGTCAGAGCCATATTATTTCATACAGACTTAAAAGCGGACATAGGTTTACGACCACTATAAATTATCCAGACGCTTAAAGTGAGCTGGTTTACAGGAGAAAAAGCACGAGAGTGCGAGCTATTTCCATTGGCCAGGTAATAGCGTTTGGAGATAGTATATTAAGACGTTTTAGTGTTTGTGGTTTATTTGTGTATTCGGAAATGTACACGTATTACAGTTTCTCTGTGGGAAGAAAACAATGTCTCCTGATATAATGTAAACTGTGGTATGTTATTTTGAATTACGTTTATTTTATATACCTTACTACGTACAAAAACCTTTCTCAGAACTACATATTACTATATCACAGAAACCCAAAATTGCGTACAATACATTTGTACCGACTACCACCCTGCCTAAAAAGGCAAGAAGATGTAAGAAGAGAAGGAAACTTAATATTATGAAGAAATTTACCACGTAATTATATCGAAAGCGTGTTTATAGGTCTCCTCTATACGCTCAAAATCAGAAGTTTAGTCCGAAATTTCCACCATTTGTATTCTATTTTACTTAAAGATGTCTTTTTTGGAGAACTTTCATGAAAATTGAATGCAGTTACTCGATTATTGATTAAAGCCGCTGTGCGTATATAACCGATAGGCTCAATCCTACTCAAAATTGACGTTTATAATTATTTGATCAGATTTATTTTCAGATGGATCCGAAATTTCGCTCTTACCTATAAGTAGATAGGTAGGTACAGAATATACTTCTTGTTACGAAAAACGTATTCGACTTATGAGCAATTGAATATTAGGACGTCGAACTTTTTAAATAGGTGTTCAGTATGTAGTGTAGTGTGTCTGGTCGACGCTGAAAGATAAGATACATTAGTTCTATATTCCATCATTAGCGGCCATTAACGTTAATTTACCTTACGCACATTATCTCCTACACCAACATGTAACACATTACCTGGCTCCTCAAAGTGACGGGAATTAATCTTTAGTAGCGCACCTAACCCACTTATATTTGGCCTGTCTGTAACTTGTCTGAGTAATAAAGAGTAAACGGTAAAGGTAAAACTAGAATTCCTCTTAAAAGTATTTGGAAAACCACAATGAGTGGCGTCAATTAGCCGGATTTAAACTTTCTACTACAACTAACTTTTTTCGTCACTAGAGAATACAATTATTAACTACAGAAGGTAGTGATTGATGTATAGAAGGAAAGAAAATGCTCGCTACTTCTTTTGGGTAGATAAAAGTTATATACAACGCAACTAAAGGGAAAAATCATAATCTCTGTAATTCTTACTATGTAACTTCTCCAGACGCAATAGAAAAAGTAAGTAATTTTTTTTCATAATTATGGTAATAATTAAACGTATAAAAATCGTAAGTTTTAATTGAGACATAAAGACATCTGCCATCTATTCCTAATAATTCGGGTTTCTTACCTATGATCGATTATAAATAAATTACTGCACTGGAGAGGTAACTTGAAATGCCCCAAAGTATTGTACATGCGTTGATACACTCTTAAAAATATTATGTACTACAATTATAAAAATAAAATTGCTTTGTAGAACCATTGTAGCATTCTATCATGTCCCTTCCTCGTCTAGATCAATTCGGCCGTGGTTAAACAAGCACCTTGATAGCCGATAAATCAGGCGTTTTGTTAACTTTCCATGCGACAGCCGTGCGACAAAGTTGCGATACCGGAATAGGCCACTGAGTGATTTATCGAAGCACAGGTTAATTGACTATACTATGAAATAAATCTAGTGTTTCACGCGGGATTGTTCCCGGATGGGGCCCATTAAAGCCTGCACAAACTACGTACCTACTCGCTATTTGTATAAGTCAAAATTAGACAAGGCTGTAATAATGTTATCCGTGTTAGAAGAGAAATGCTACATTATTTTTTTGATCACACATATATCAACTCTATCGCAAAATTTGTTTTTAGGTCAGATATTTTTATTTTGGTTTAAACGGACCGTCCTATTTTTAATACCGATTAAAAGACGTGTTTACACTTTTGGACCATTTATAATATACGTCAGCACTAACATCAAAAACTATTATTTATGAGTAGCTAGGAACGTTTTTTGTAAAAAAAATGCTAGCTTTCTCTAAATTCTTTAAATTAAATGAAGCAAAAAATATTTCACCGAAAATTAGAATAATATCTTGAGCAGTTTTAGTCGAATTTAAGATTTGGGAAATAAAATTCTGTCGCTTTCCCTACATTGCTATTTGATCTCTTTAAGCTCCGTTTGTTAAGCAACATTATATTCGAAGTAAAACAAAATGTTTAAGAAAATATAGAATACAAAGTGTAGCAACCTCAAAGTGACAAGTTGTCACATTGGGACCGAACGCGAATAAAACATAGTATTTTTTTATTTTTCTCAGTGACGAAACAAACTAGCCATGGCTAACAAATGGCCGCATTTATCACGTCACCAAACGAATAGTTTCAGTGCCCACCCGTGGAAGAGCGGAAGGTATGTGGGGCGATGTGGTGGTCACCACACGTAGCTTAAATTATAGCAGCGGCGTAAAAATAAAGGTTTGCTATACCTAGTAAGAATAGTAAAGTAGGTACATGAATTGATGACTTACTTAATATTGTTCCAATATGAATAAGTAATGAAAAAAACTTACGAAAATTAAGAATGAATGGTAAAATCAATCACGTCAACAGTACAAAAACAGATTTTTACAGAACTTCCTAAAAGAAAGAGGTTATGTATTATATTATACGTCCTGTAGTCTTATGTTCTGCTTCATGCAAATAAGTATAATACCTACATGTAATCTTAACAAATAGTATGTTTCAACTTACATACACTTGTTCTACAACAAGTGTATGTAAGTATAATATATGCTTAATATCTACATATTAAGGGCCTAAAATACAGCATGGACCTTACCATTCATATTCAATACAAAGTGGAAGTTTCTAAGAGGACGCTAATTAACATCTGCGTCGCTAGATATTAATACGTACGGAGAAATATTACCTGGTAATGCATCACGCGGCGCACGAATCGTTCCGCTAAATCTGAGACACGGATAGGGCAGGCCTCCACTGTATAAGGAATGTGATGAGTGATGAAAGCTAAGATGTATGCCTCATAATGACACCAAAAATATTTTTGCCTGTTGCAGTTTTTTTGTTACGTATAAGCTGTTCAGATGTATTGGTATTGTTATCGCCTTTCATAGACATCTTTTGTAAGTTAGGTTAGGTTAGTCGTAGTCATGATTCTTCAAGACTTTTGCAAAGTAAAACTGGCTTTGAAGACAAATTGAAATTCTATAACAACTACAAATATGTCGGCCCAGAAGGTATACAGTAGTAAAATATAAGTGCTACTTTCCTGCATTGTGTTGTTCTTAGTGACTTAATAAAATAAAATATATAGGTACATGAAACAAAAATTATTTTCATCTTTATTCGTGATGTCCAAAAAGAAATGGTTTTCTTTTTAACAACAAGAACAACAACAACAACAAATCTTACTACTGGGCAAATCTCCTATATCAGTTACTGGTCCCCTTACGATGTGACCTAACATAAGTCATTAATAATACAACGGATGTACCAAATTTTTTTGTCTACATAAGATGGAAATTTGGCAATTTCCGCTTACTGAAAGATTAGATAAATTGATTGTTAATAACAAGTGTAACCCAAAACACTCGATTAGGAAAAGCCTGTTCACTTCTTTAGAGAATCAATTATACGTTACGTGTTTTAATTGTCTCCACAACAGCGTCTGTCTCACCTTAAGGCGTCCGAATACATTGTACACATCAAACTCGACCATCGATTTGTCAGCTGTCAACCTGTACCTTAATTGCATCCCCTCCCCTCGGCACCTTGATTAAACGTCCGGGCTATTAATACTTGTACTAGGAACTGTGTGTCTCTTTTTGCTTCGTGTAAGGAGTTTTGGAGCAAGATATATTTGGTTTCCGTTTATTTTGCAGTTTTGGAGTAGCAGAGGTGGAGTACTTTTGGCACTTGGTAAAGTGGTATCCCTTACATTAAGTTAGGATGTAAAATTCATTAAATTAGAACACTTTGTGTGCAATTAAAATATTTCAATTAATTTTAACACTATTAACAGAATAATAGTTAAAAATCAATGTATCTAATGAGATCATATGCATTTTGATTTGTTAATTAAAACAAAAAATATAAAATTTACACCATTAGTCATTTTCTATGAATGTCGAATAGTTTTAACATTAGAAGAGGAAAATACAAGGGAAGTAATTGAAAATGCACGTAGCAATATTTCAACCTAGCGCTGATTGCATAGTATTTTGTACGTGATTAAAAAAAGTCGGTATTGAAATATATGGTAACAGGCGCGCGACAGTAAATCAGTTGGGGAACGGTCAGTGTGTCATGCGATGTGTGTACAGTGGGCTACACGAGTTAGGCACACTGGATGAATTGGGAGAGGGAGAGGATTGAAATGGTTTAGTTACAAATTGATTAAATCGCCGTCAACCGATTACTATCCTACTGCTAGGCACTGATTTCCACTCAGATTGAAAGGAGTTTAAGCAGACGATTAAAACTCAGATTGCCTGGTACGCCTTTGATTTTCAATTAGGCGTGTATTTAACATTAATTATCACTTATTTAACAGTGAAGAAAAACATAGCAAAAAGCAGTTCTCACAGGTGTGTGAAGTTTACAAATGCGTATTTGGCCGATGAGGAATGAGGCTTAATCCTTCTCATTTTGAGAGGAAATCCGTGTCCAGCAGTTAGATATTAGTGGGTTGATGACAATGAAAAAGATCTAACTTTATCTTACGCGTCCAGATAATAAACTTACTAAACCTACATCGCCCAGTGTACGCTGACAACAAGGAAGCTGTTTGTCAATGTGACAAATCGGCTGAAACCATTCGACTCACGGCGCTTAATATTTTTACAATCTCTATTTTTGGTCATTCGTTGTTATTTTTATTTGGATCCTTTACCTGGTAACTAGTAACTTTCTAAGAGAATTTATGATCTAAGCAAAAATTCCCAAGATAAACTTTTACAAACGCCAGAAATAAACATATATACGCCTAGTAATGGAAGGGGGTAGAGCATTTCGTAGTATGACTAGGCGGCGCCATCGCCACACCCATCTTTGACTAATAGCAACATAGCAGTGTTGAGCGTTACAGTTATCTTCTTTAAAAAGTGTAGTAAAAGAAAATATTTATCTTAAGCGTATCAGCTTGAGCCTCAAATACAATGCGTAGTCGGGTTTAGGTAGGCCTTAAATCTTATATAAGGTTATGCAGATGTCTACGGGAAGCATTGCATATTTGCTTGTTATTTGTAAATATTAAATAAACCTGATATTTCAATCGATACTAATATTAAATTGTTTATTGCATTTCTCTAAATATTTTTTTCATTTCACGCCATAGAACAGATGCATATAGCGTCAAAAATACCGTAGGATTTTCAATGTTTACATATCGCGCGTGCTCTATGGCCCAGGTTAGTTTCCCGGTTCATAACTTGTTTGATGCGGATTTGTGACCCAGTTTTAGGTTACAAAACCATTTACCGTTACGTTGGCTTAGCTGGTTAATCTGAGGCAACTGGAGCATAGGTATTTTAATATCCTCCGTTGATCTCTTGGAAGTGGATGAAATTATCTCCAGTTTAGCCATGAGCCGTTTTTACTACCGCGTTAAATTCATGCTTGTTATCTTTCTTTGGTTGTTTATCTCTACCTACTACACATTGTTGAGTTTCGATCAATGTTAGGCAAAAAATTTAAGATTCATTAATTATTTCCAACGGACGTAAATCACGGTCTTCAGTTTAGTTATTTGGGTAAGAATATCTTATTTTATCAGTTACTTATTGTATGTTAATATCATGTGCCATTTCTTTGTGTTTAAAACAAACATTCTAACATTAAGTAAGTATCATAAATATGTGAATAATGTCTCTGAAATCACCACTATGCTAATATATCTTGCAATATACTAATAACATCGTAAACAATAAATGCGTGATTATATTCAAAATGTATGAAATTTGTGTGTAAAGATGTTTTAAGTTAATGTTAATGTCTAAAAATATTAGACAAATCTGTCGTATTTGCTAGTATTTATTGCAAAATAATAAATTTAAAGAATATTAGTCTTAGGTAGTCACTCTCAATGTTGTGCACCTACAGGTAAGTATATAAGATTATAAACAACTATATTTCAAATAATGTGAAAGAAAATACATTTATTTATAAACATTATAATATCATCCGTGCAATACAAGCAGTTAACTTCGCTTTAAAAGTACGGGATGATTAAGATTATGAATACTTTTTCATCTTTAATACATAGAATCCGAAAAACATAAGTCTAGGGAGATAAACAACGTACAAAGCCTGATGCGTGTCGATCACGCGAAGGTGATCAGCCACCGGAAACGGGTGTAACTTCCTAGTTGGGATGCGTTGCTGTCACGGTATTGTTCATTAGGTAGAACATTTTTGCCTTAATTCTTTCTTACTTACTGACGTCCGCAAATTTTGATAAAATATTTTTATTTATTATTGCATGACAAGGTAAGGTTTTTATTGCGCATGGTTATTTAAAGACCTCAAATAGAACATGAGTCTATCTATAAGTGTATAATATATGAGTTTCTACTGCTAAAACTATTTTTTTCTGACGAAAAGTGCTATTTCTACCGGAACAGAAAAAGCTATGTTGCTGTAACATAAAATAGAGTTACTCTACCTAGAAAATTAATAGAAAATGGAACTCTTAATTGATATTATTTTTTGTCCCAAGATTCAAAACTATAACGGTTTATATACGAAAAAGATACAAAGCAACGAACATCACCCGCCATAAGATCTAAGAAATTCTACCTACATGATAACTATAAATTAGTGATTTGGTGATTTGCGAAGAACGACTTATAGATGTGTATTCATCAACGGCCATTGCTCTGAATGCATATGAAACTGTTTGTTTAGATGCGATTAAATCTAAATATACGAATTAATTTTATCTCGGAATTGGAATAAACGTTAGTTCCACGCAAGTGCCGCTGAAACGGCCGATCAATTCACATTCCTCCTTATTTCACGCTAATACTTTTAAATCTACTGTTAACTATTTAAATGGATCGTTTTTGATCACTTAACGATAAAAATAACAGTGTTTCTTTATATACATTTACATAGCAAAACACCTTTTACATTGTTCCTAATGGACTTTCTATGCCAAAATACGTCAGCTATGTTAGTTGATACCGTTAGTTACCGTAGATCTAAGAACCAAAGCGATCCTTGTTGCATTAGATTAAAGTTTACTTTGAATTGTGGTTATATCTTCAATTTAAACGTATAAAGTATTGTTAAAAGGCTAAATAATGTATTAACCTTTTAACTTTGAAATAGAGTCTCGTTTTCTTCGTCAATATTTAACAGTAATGCGATGAATAACTCTTCCTGTATCTGTCAAAGCTGAATTTATTTTACTCACTCAATTGTATAATGAGCAATCTTCATTTTAAAAAAACAATGAAGGGGCAATAAAATGTATATCGTCACTTAACTTTAATTGGAATTAGAGTAGTTTTATTTAGATCATTTTAACTCGAGAGTAAGGTTACATCATTCTTGATTATTATTTGTTTTTAATGTAATATAAGAGAAATGTTTAAAAGATATAGAACCAGCACAGTTAGACTGGAGAGGTGCTACCGCCACACTTACCTAGTGTGAAGTAGTTCTTGCGTTTCGGTGATAAGGGGTACATGCCGACTGATTTGAATATAAGACGACCATCTTATTACTTAGTGCCAACTTTTTTTTAGAAAATAGACAATTTATGTAACTCAACTCTTTATCAAGTTCTACGAACTTTCCTCAAAAACCGCATCAACCAGTTATCTTCTCATAGAAAGGACATTAATAACTTAATAGCTGTAATATATGCTTATATCCTTATACCCTTGGTCAGTGGAAAGATAGTAGTCATGATGATGACGACAATCTTAAAATTATATGAGTGTTGGTGTGCATCGACCTTAACAATCACCTTGAGAAGTCAAATTCCATAGCACAGGTGATATTCTATTTATTTTTTATTTGATTTATTATAATTGAGAAATATTCTGTTGATTTATGAATGTTTATCGTATGCGAACACGGTTTTGGCGGCTCCTCAGGAAATATTTTAGTGGGCAGCTATTACATTTGTGAAAGTTTCCGTAATGATTATGATGTGTATTAAATATTTTCGAAATAATTTTGAAAATTATACAGTTTTCAAACTGACTTTTATTTTTATTTTTTTATTTGACCACTTTTACCCTGAAAATAATTCAGGGTAAAAGTGGGCTCACGCCATTTTAAAACCAGCACCATCATTTACCACATAAGTAACTTGCTAAGTACAATAAATCGGTATAATTTGTTACGTTAATGTAAACTATTACTATAATTTACTTTTTACTGACTTCTTAATATAATATAGTATTTAGGGACATACTTAACATACTTGATATTCATAATGACTCAAATTAATAATCAAACATCAATTGCCATCCTCAACATTTTTAAATACATACTAATTTTTTTTTGCATATTTACCTACGTATGTATGTACCTTTATGAAAACTTAAAACAAAAAATTAATAAAAAATTGTATAACTTACTCCTTAAATCAAAAAAGGCTAGGCCACATTACTATTACATGGTTGATAAATTATAATTATTCATTCAATGAACCAGCATTAAAAATTAACTATCGAATATTATCGTTAGTAAGCAATTTCTACCTCAGACCATTTCAACCTTCTTCACCTCAAACAGTTATTAGGTTATTACCACCGACCCACCTGTCTATTTATACAAGCTTAATTTATTGTATCCGCCTGCACAGGTAACGGCAGCACTAAATAGGTACTTCCGTTGCGTATACGAAAATAAAATTCCTTTTATACAATACGGAATGTTAATAGTACGACACGAGCTCTTCTCCTATACTTTTTTTTATATGATGGAGTAGCAAACGAGCATGCAGTTCTCCTGATGGTAAGTGGCAATTGCCGCCCATGGACATTTGCAATCCACCCCAGATAAGACCAGAATCCCAGCTGAAGTCGACCACAGATGCATTGCTACCCCTGAGGACTAAGTTGGAATGCCTCGTTAAGTTTATCTCCCTTAGCTCACCCTTCAAACCAGAACACCACTTAACACTGCTGTTATTAGACATACTTTTGGTACATAGGTATCTATCGTTACGAAGACGTTGAATTGTACGTTAAAGTTGAAAATAATTAGGTAGTAGATAACCATACTGTAAATTAAAAACTATAAAACGTTGACACTTTAAAAACTTTCCGCTAACTTATCTAATTTTAAGCTAAAATCTATATCTAATAAATCTATGGACATAGCGAACATTAATGTGCCTGTAAATATTTATGCAAAAAAAACACTTTCTACGCTCATAGTCCCACACTAGGATTTTTCCTGTGTCGTGGGTACCACGAACACACACAAAGACGAATACTAAAACACCCAGACTCAGTCCAGAAATCTAAATTAATCATTTATAAGTCTATCTGGCCGGGGATCGAACTCAGAACCCTCTGCGTGTCAGAAAGCTCCACCGCGCAGGTCGTCATCTCTATGGAATCTATGGAATCTATGTAATATTACGTAAATAAGGGATAGAAAGACGTAAATAATTTAATAAATATATTTAAAACAATTAAGGTATCTTAAAACATTTTGTGGGTCTTTTAACTTAATTATTTTAAAAATTATATCGCACAAATGACAATAAAGGAAAATATCGTGACGTATAAATACCCCGCTCAAAATAACTAATCTTGCCCACCTCACCGTAAGTTCAACGTTTTACAATAACTGCGCGCCGTGACGGCCCAATGATTTTATATGATTTGGTCACGCGCCAGGAAAAATCACAATAAATATAGGGAAATATGTATGTTTGATCTGAGGCGACGGGTTATTATGCACATTATTTTAGGGTAAGATATTGGGCCGGTATAGATAACGTCAGTAATGCTAAGGGATGCCTAAAGTTACCAGCTCTGCTGCACGACTAAAATAACTGAGTATGTGTACGTGTGTGTAATAAATATATATTTGTGTATAAATTTATAATCATTTCTTTTACACGTTAAGGAAAACATAAAGAAAGTGCGCATGTATAAAAGTATTTCTGAAAAAGTGTTTAATACATGTCAAAGGTATCAATCAGTCTGCACTTGCATAGGTAGGTAGCTTAAACACTTTTCATTCTGAGAAGAACCATTTACATACCACATATCTATAACAAACTTTTGTAGCTACGGACCATTTCCAAAACGATCAATATGGACGTTACTCGTATAAACACGTGAATTTTCGCATAAACGCCGAAAAAACAAACATTCCAATAATATATCTTTATGACCCTCATAACCTAAACACGTGCAAAGAATTTGTATCAACAATTAATTCTTTGCAGGAGACCTTAACTAAACTACAGAAATAAATCAACTCAAAATAGACGATTATCGTATTGTTTCTAAAACATGTGTAACTATTTATATTGAACCAGACATGTGCATCTGTTTATGAAATAAGTGTGTACCTGCCTTTATCACATGCCAGTTTAAACTAAACTTTAGATTATTTAATACTTTAATCAACAAATTAGTTTATTATTTCCGAATAATCATTAAACATTATTTATAAAATTATTTCTTATTTGTGTAACTACTTATAAGATAACAATGAATTAATTTGTTAAGTTTATAGTTAAATTAATAGAAAAGCTTTCACTATATAACTATTGATCAAGCTATTCTCAGAAGCTCAAATTTTTTTCGTCGGAATTACGTACTGCGAAGCTTTTGTTGTTTTTACAGGAATGTTTTAATGGTATCCTAAATTTTAATTAACCGTATGCCACAAGACATGTATAAACATAAATAAAATCTACGCACGTTTGTCAATGATCCCATAATTTAACAAGTTTGTACGTAGCCCCTGTGGCCTAATGGATAAGGCATCGGCCTCCTAAGCCGGGGATTGTGGGTTCGAGTCCCACCAGGGGTAAACATTTTAAATGACAGTTAAGTTACGTTTTTTTGTATTAATAATTTCTTAACAATTTATTGTTTTCATAAACATGTTCCAGTTTATATCAAATGAAATCGTTGTTTTAAAAAAATATATATATAAAGTATTTACTACTGAAAACTTACTTTTGTAGTTTTTAATTTAATTTGCATAATGTATAGGTAGGTAATTCTTATTATCCGTAGGTACACAATATATAAGTAAAATAATGTACATGATATATAAATAATATTGGTAATATTATAATAATAGTTTTGCATTAAAACCTGTATCTACCTATCTGGCAAAAATATTTCAAGGTATTTCCTTTTGTTTGTCAGACGATTACATTTGTTGGTTAATAGATATTTAAACAAATGTAGATAAGTGATTAAGACAAAGCCCAAACTTAACAAACAGTTATCATTTTATAACTTGTTTGGTTCATCATAGTGATTTTAAAAGCTCTTCTTATTATAAAATTTACAGTTTTGTCTACTAACTTCTTAGTAAAAGGACACTTATTATTTATATTATAGAAGCAGCAAACGAGCATATAGTCCATCCGATGGTAAGTGGAAACTGCTGCCCATGGACGTTTGTAATTAACCTCAGATAAAATTAGAGTCCTATCTGAGCTTGGTCACAGACGCGTTGCTACTCCTGTGGACTAAGTTGGAACGTGCCGGGTAAGTAAGTATATCTTACCGAACCCTTTAAAGCAGAACGCAAGAGTGCTTAAGAATGCTGTTGAAAGGCAGAAGAAGATACAGCGATAGTGACTCTGGAGTCAAATCACAACAAGTTCCACAACGTTTATACATTCCTAACTACATATTCACGGATGTTAGGCAGATACAATTTACATTCAATACATAAAAATGTACCTACCTACTTTGCAAGGAATTATCTGAATAGTGGAACATCAACAACTTTACATTAATGTAGACACGTATCAAAGAAAGAAGCACTCAAGGAAAGGTGTCGAATTTCCATTAAAATATTATTATCTAGTGCGTAAAATGTTATATTGTGTAAAACAGCTCAAATGCACTTATTGAAGCAAAGTAGACGGATGCATAGCATTCATAAAACCGAGTTCAAAGCATTCTAACTGGTTTATAGCGCGGAGACATTAAAATATTTGTCGCCCGTATAAAATATATCTCGCGAATACACACATTAAACTATTAGGTGTAATAAAATAAAGCAGCACACCAGTTTCAGCGTATAATATGTCTGATACTTCGTACATGTGAACCGAGGAAATTAATTTTAATTATATAAATTGATAAGATATCCACACTGTCGTTAATTTAGCTAATGTATGTTCGGGTCAAATCTTGCTACTAAATGTTAGACCACTTAACTCCAACCAATAGATGAAATTGTGCATACACTTTTAGTTCGTATAGCAATTCATAATTAGTTTAGTGATGTTATTCTCAATCCAATATGGCGGACGCTCTAAGATTATATTTTATGCACTTCCATGATATGGATATCGAATGAAAAGTTTTTTTTAGAAAAATTAGAGCCTGTCTTTAAAACTTTTTTTACCATAAATTTATTGGTAATACTTATAGAATTGGATGTTAAGTGGCATCCAGTCATCCATTGAAGTCTGTGAACTATCCCACATAATTTCCCAAAATATAGGTAGGCACCTATGCAAATTGAATAACAAGGTAAAGTCTACACTCCTAACCTCACACAAAATTATATACCGTGGGTACCTGACAGCGGCTAGAACCTGAAACCTTGTGTGAGACCGGTTTAATGAACACTGAATTATTCATATATTGAATTTTATAAAATAACGAGTACTTACTGTACTGTATTATTGCCTTCAATCCATTCACTTCTTGCGTGGGACAGACAATTCTCTACTTCCTACACTAAAATGCAAGTAAAAATTCACTACATTTCAGGTTAATTTACTGCTGAAAGATATACAGGGAAACAACGTTTTTATAGTCTTTATTGCATTTTTGTAGCATTAATACGAAAAATATTGAGTAAACTGCACAATAAATTGAGAATTTGGTAAATGGAGGTGCGAAAATACAGAGGTTTAAAATATGTCTTAATGTCTTTTTTTCAATGAAGATATTATTTTAAATTTGTCTCATCTTATTAAACAAGAGTGAAATAATTTATCAGTATTTTGACTCAATATTTCGGTATCATGTATCTATTGATGGTTTTTAAAATTGTAGTAGGTAATATAAAAAAGAAATGATATTGATATTAGGTACAAATATATAGGTACCACATATCTAGGTACAAATAGATAGTTTCAATATCCCTACTTAATTAAAAATAGTGGGGTTTTTACTGATTGTCGCGGACACATTAGTTACCTACACCTGTGCCCACACATCGAGTGAATTGTGAATGTAAGTGCCGATATATTAGACTAAAGTATTAATTGAGAAACTTTAAACCTACCTATTTAAGTACCTATACTTACCTTGAATCCAGTAAATAACAATTTTCAAATCAAATTTAATATTTGAATTTGCCACAAATTATGACAATCATCAAAGTAAAACAAAAAATAATTGCTGTGACAAGCAGACAAGTATTATTTTACTTTTACAACAAAGAAGTGACCAGTAAAAATGTAAAATAAAAACTCTATTGTAGTTTAAAACGAGATCTAGACTAGACTTCAATATGTGCCATATATCTGTCACGGTTGCTTTAAAACATATTTTTTTAATTCGAGAGTACAATGAGAGTTGGCAGGCGCGTGGGTTATTCGATTACATAAATTTTAAACAAAGTAGGTGCTCTGATAGTTTCCATAGTGACTGGTGAATTTAAACTGAGAAATGGATCTTTTGCTACTTATTTTTAAACACAGGTAAAATCACATTTAGGTTCGTAAATTTTGGTTACCTTCAGTAGATCTTCGTCGCCATAGTACGACATCTACAGCTGCTGCTTTTCTATATATTTTTAAGTACTTATATGTAGATACATAGGTATGTACCTACTTACTTACATACATGCTTTTGTATATAGTACTTTTTTTATTTTTATACGTGGTTTCATTTTAAAGACTTTGGTTTTAAAGACATTTTAAATCGTTAGCTTTGTATACCCATGCGTTCAGACTTTGATATTCTTAATTATCTAGATTCGATAACAGAATATACTTACGTACCTACCTATCTAAGATAATTCCATGTAACGATAGGTAAATACGGGCAACTTATGTCGTCTCTACCTTAAATTGAAAACATCACCTATGTGTTCCTGTGCTTAGATACCCACAGGCATCGTTAGAATATGCGAACAATGTAGCCACTAGTGCACTAATGCACAAGTCCCTTAACCTGTTAATGTACATAGCTTAAAGCTACCTGCCACAGGTGCGCGCCCCGCCCTCGGTCGATAAGGCGCGACACCATTGGTCGGCTTGTAAGGTGAGACAGGTGTCTTTAGCTGTTAGCCAATCGCGGAGAGGATTGTGTAGGTATTCTTGCGATCTGTTTACCTGTTTCATCACTGTGATATTAAACAGATGTACTGTTTAGCAGGTAGATATATGTCTATGGTGTACAATATTGTTTTAATTTGAATAGTAAACTCTTTCTATGTTCGAAACCCACACGCGTTTTGTTTTAAATTTTCTATTTGTAAAACATACAAGCATAGATATAGCTACGCATCATAAGTAAAGTTACGGATATTTAAAACCTACGGATTATTTAATTAAGTACATAAATAACTTATTAAATAAAAAATGAAAATTAATTATCCAAATTAACAAGATAATTGAATGTAGAGTCGTTATATTTGTTATCATTCCGTAAGTAACCACAGGTGAAATCGATATTCGAGGTCTAAGGTTAAGTACATCATGACGACATCATAATTGAAGACCTTAACATAAATTAAACAATCTATTTCAGCCTACTAAAGGATGATTAAAGAAGATAACACAAGAAAAAACGTTACGAGTTACCTGCCTGAGATACATTGCGAAATATTACGCAATAAGAAAACGCTTACTTTTTATTCAGGAAGCAGAGAGTTCTATAAATAAGACTTACAAAAATTGAGCAGACCGCCAACTTCGCATTTCTCTAACATTTGGACTAATGTTATCTGCCATATTACACGGCGCGGCGCACATCCGGCGTCGTAACGAGGTGCCGACGGCTCACCTGGACGCCCCACTCGTTAGTGCCGCGAGGTGCCGCGCCACTCTAATCTATAGTATCGATATACCTAGCCCATGTTACGTAAGTCAATTAGGTACTACGGGAATAGTTAATATAGATAGATATGGTTATAGTTATTTACCATGATGTTTATACGTAAGAGCCGTATTAAGAACATATGTATGTAGCTATGGGCATCCTTCTAAAAATACCTTGGTAATACTTTCCAAAAGTTACATTTGAATTATATTGAGCATAGATAAGTATATTCCAAAGTATGATTAGGTAAGTGCTCATATAAACTAAAAAAGAAACACATAGATAGGAAAAGATAAAATACTTCATAACAATAGATGTGCTAAATCAGTGCCTACTTACCTATTAAGTTTTAAAGAGCAGTGACGTCATTTAACAAAAATAAACAATAAAGCGTAAGTAAAATGCCAATGCTCCCAAACATAGTTTATAGATTACTAGATGTAATAGTATAGGTCTTTATTGAACAAAAATAGTTTAATCTATTTTCTCCGAATCGGTTAGCCGAAGAACTTTGACTGTTTCATTTTTCAACACTGGACTGATGTTATCTGCTATTACACGGTGTGGCACCACATCCGGCGCCGTAACGAGGTGTGGACAGCTCACCTGGAGGTCGCCCCACCCCACTCATTAGTGTTGAGAGAGGACGTACTACTCATATTGTATCGATAGGTTAATTAAATATGGAGTTTCTTTTTAATGCTTGCGTTGCGTTGCGTGCTTTGCGTTTGGATGCCACTGAGTAGGTAGCAAATCGTGTTATCGTATTATCTGTCATAATTGATCAATAAAAAATATATATATTTAACATATTGCAGTGTTACAAACGATTTTCACGTCACATACTATCATCAAAATACTTTGAAAAAAATCATATTGAAAACATTTTTTGTTTTTATTAGAAACATTGACAAATAAAACTTTCGATAATTCATAAATTTATCGATATAACCAAGAACTTCTCCCGTGTCTACCAGCGCCACAGCTAGGCGCCAACGTTGCCAAAACAAACCTCGCATCACGAATGTGACAACTTCGAAACACCTTGACGAGCTGCATCTCTGTTACAACGCTTTTACACTTGGCACGGGTAGGGTTAACTAACGCTTTATTGTCGGGACTACGGATGCGAAATGATTGATGAGAAAGTACCTAGCGTCATTCACATCCATTGTCGACAATTTTACGAATTCAAATTAAACAAAATAATGTAAGAAAGATTGAGCGTGAAATTGCTGCTAGTGTGCACTGCTATCTTTTTTAATTTTTCATGAAGTTTAAACGTTACGTGTAATTATGTAAATGTAACCTTAGTGACTCTCGAGTAAATGTTTACTTTTTTTATATTGGGACTCATATCATCTTAATTAGCGACATCTCTTCTTATCTACCTAAGTAGTTATTAGGGAGATACTTTCATTTAATATTTAAAATTATATTTCTAGGTTTTTTGTTTCTAAATAGAGATATGATCCGAATGTTAAATTTTAGAACGTAGGAGGGCAATCTAATTGCAATTGCGTCTCCACCGAACCTGACTATCGGATACCAATTTACCGGCGCTGGGGCGGAGAAAAATATAACGCCCGCGGGACTACGCGGTACATGCTCTTAAGGGGAAGCAGTTACGTTAGAAGTTTTAATTTTTGCCTCCCATGTTAAAAGTCTGAGTTCAAAGTATCAAATTATTTTATATTAATTAACTTACGTTATGTCAGATAAAAATGTATAGAAATTAAGCGTAGGCAGACTGGTCTGTTTACTGGAAATGATGGCAAAGTAACTTCTTGCTATT
>DWRA01000419.1:0-25355 GCA_018250295.1 Spathilepia clonius | reverse complement strand
GTCCATGGGCGGCAGTTGCCACTTACCATCAGGTGGACTGCATGCTCGTTTGCTACTCCATTATATATATAAAAAAGGCTTCTATTTTAGGTAATGTTTTAGGGATCCCTGAAAAAATTGCCATAAAATATATCACGCGTGACCCTTGTAGTAAATTCTTGAAACTATTAAATTTCGGTTACATATACCTAGTTAGGTAAATCGTGTTAAATTTTATTAAACGTGGTTGAACTCACAAAAATAGATGTAGCGGTATGGTTGTTAAGCCTCGAAATAGTCTACTACCTTTAAAATGCCTAATAAACTGCACGTCCGCCACACATTTCAAACGGACATCGTGCTAATTTTATTACTGCGCTATCGAGTTTCGTTGATTCGGCGTAATTATATCTTGTATTGACAGGCTATTTAATTGGTCCTCCGCACAGTTCGGCTCCAAACAACTCACTTTAAATTTAATACTCCATAATTCGTTTAAAGAGGATTATATTGAGAACCACTAGACATCAGATATGAACGGTCTCGTAACGGAAGGAGTGGAGATTATAGTGGAGATTATTTTCAATTCTTCAACAGCTTCAAATTGAAAAGGTTACGTATATTCATACTCAGTAATAATCAATCTATACAAAGTTTTGCCTATCAAAAATCATTATTCCACTATTCCTACTTACTAGAAAATGTGAAATTGATTTAAGGGGATAGATAAGATTATCAGTAATCATTTAATTTAATTATTAGTATTAGTAGTAAGATTAATGGGCGATAACAGGCAATGAACAGACTTAGGAGTTTAAATTCAGGTATCATCAGAATATCCAAACTCATTACTACGAATCCTAATTAGACAAAACCTACTACTACTATATTTTTTTCTTTGACGAGAATTTTCGAATCTTTGACAAGAAAAATCTCTAGGTAATGTAAATAAGTTTCCACTGAAAGTAAATTATTATTTGGTCTTAATTAATGTTACCTGTGTAACATGTCTTTAACAGCATAGCTAGTGATTATAGTATAATAGGGATTTAGTTCTATATTTATAAGAACACATTAGAATCACTCAAACCCTTCTTCAAAAAACTTGGTTATTCAGTAGTACAGTATTAAGCCGTTGACTGAGTCGACTATACCGTCAACCAACCCTAAACCGGCCGGCGCACCCCAACTAGAAGCTCGTAATCTGATGGAAGGCAAATCCCTCGTTAACTTTGAGATTTGCTCTTTTGTGCTTAGCGCGAATTTTGAAATTCCGAGTCCGATCAGGAATTGAACGTTTTCGATCCGTGAGGCCAATTAGATATTTGCGTGACGAATATATTGACAATAACTACTTACTGTACCTATAAGTAATGCTCGACGATAACACCAAATGTATTATTTTTAACGACGTATACTTAAGTAGTAAGTAATAGCCTAGTGGTTGAAACCAGGCCTCATAATCATGACGTCCGAGATTATAATCCCAGGAAACCTCTGATTTTTCAGAGTTAAATGCTTATTACAAATTTATTAGTGCTTGCTTTGACAATAAAGGTAAACATCGCAAGGAAACCTGCATATCTACCTGACAGTCGGTTACAAAAGTTCTCTAAGGTCGCACGCTACGTAAGTCAAGAATGCGTCGCTTAAAAATAGGGGCCTAATTAGATGAAAACATGAAAGTTATAATTGACGTAGAAAGGTATTATTTTATTTTAATAATACTAAAATTGCGATGTCAATTATTTTTGGAGAGAAAACAAAAGTAAAATTTGAATAAATGCAGATTTGGTATACACTTGCCGTAGCACAGAAACCTACGGTAATTTGAAACACCTACGCTTTTGTTCTTAATTTTCGATACCGATAATTAATGAAAAACATGACCACTCACCACTAAGGTTAGCTATAATTTAGATAGATATCATTATCTTGAGCAAGATACTCATGCTACAACCCTTTTACATTGTAGACGAGAATCCCAGGTAAGTAGAATATGAATTGATCGAAATCCAAATGAAATTTATTTGCTTTATTTAGTCAAAAAAAATCAAATTAGACATTAACAAATAAAACATTAAAAAAGAATCTTCATAAGTTACGAACGTAGACAATAAGTTGTAAAAATTGCTCTTTTTCGATATTACTATAAACTCAGTAGTCTCTCTATAAAGTAGTCTGTCTGGCCAAGGTTTGGAACCAAAATCCAATGCATGCATCTTACAGGAAGGATACCTCGAAGCCAGTGAAACTTCAGGACAAGTCTACCTCACACCTAGAAATTTACAAAGTATGTATAATAACGCTCATCTAAAGAGACTTAATGAAATTAAACTTGAGTACTGTGTATAGTCCAAAATAACGTATCATTTAAAACCAAGCGTAGGAGAGTGGTGTAACTAGCATGTAGTCCACCTGATGGTAAGTGTAAACTGCCGTAATAAAATAATCAACCCCAGATAAGATTATAGTTCTACTATTGGTCTGCCAAAGACTCATTACTAATCCTGGAGAGTAAGGTAGAATGCCTCGGATAAGTATATCTCCTTTACCACATCCTTTAAACCAGAATAACAGCTTAACACTATTGTTAATAGGCAGAAAGACTGTAGCGGAAGTGCCTACGGAATCGAACCACAAAGAGTCCTACCAACTTTAATTAACAAATCGCCCTATTTTTGCTTTGTCCAGGCTACTAAATTCAATTAACTTTATACGTCAGAGCTTTAAAGGTGCGAACGGGTGTCAAAATTGTCGACTAGTTTATGTAAAATTTTTAGGAGTTTTGTCGATTTTCTGACTGACCTAAAATCACCGGGTTATGCGCCCGTTTACATTGTTAGTCCAACAGCTCTATCGTTTGCCGACATGGTTTTCATGTCGCAAAACTGCAATTTTATTTAATTCTGAGTGGAGACCCCTTTGATTTTTTGCTTTTTATAACACAAACTGACAGAGAGTACAAGTACTAATAACTTACAATTAAAACATATTTCAAGTATGCGAATGATTAAAATTCACTTATCTGTTAATTCAAATGTACTTGTAGACAACTTTTGTTTGACTGTTAGCCGTTCTATCAGATGCAATAAAGGAATGCGCGACACCTATTGCGTGCGATGTTTATGCGATGGAAACAAAACAATACGACTGTCCGGGTGTGGGTACCTACCGCCACCGGATGACACAGTATACGAATATATTTTCTGCGCATATTAGACATTATTCACCATTTAGGATTTGATCCGTGCTTCAACTCTGATAAATATATTTGTACATATCTTCTGAAAGAATCGCATTGATAATATAATGGTATTCCATTCTTACGCTTCGAGGGTTCTAATAGTCTACTCTTAACGTCTACAACTTTTTAAAGTTTCGGAAGAAGTTTTAGATGCGTTTGAAAGTTCTCCGATAGTTCAGGATCCGATAAATCAGCATAAAATTAAAGCCGTCCAGACTGAGCTGTAGTTATTGTACCTATGATTAATACCCAATCTTCGTCAAGCTGAAATAAGAAATACCGGTAACTTCGAACCAAACTGCTAATTGCGTAAATACAGTGGAAACTTCTAGATTTGAATACTAAGCGCGCACCTGCAATATTTTGAAGTCTTATGCGCAGTGGGAGTAACATAAAAGTTTATACGCCTAAGAGTTCCTCATAATGTTCTTAAATATACAAAGGTCTAAACGCGCACTTAGTCAGCTTCGTAATTGACCAAAATAACTTCAGATCGATGACGATATAAGAATAACTACCCACTATGTGTTAGCGAGAACTATCTACTTAAGAACATAGAAACTTGCCCATAGACTTGGTACTGAACCCAAAATAAATATGTAACATTCGTAAACACATAACGTATATACATGATAACAGATTTTTCTTCGCAAACACTATAAGTTACAAAAAAATTTATAATTAATCGATAATATAATAATATTACAACATGATATTAGTGTAAATAATAATTTAAGATATAACTTTTGCATTTTCTGTATATTTACATAAAAAAAATGAAAAATAATTATTATTTAACTACAACCATTTCCTTTTAAGCATTCTTAACCGCGGCAAATCTTATTTACTTTTACACACATTTACTTTTATTTTTACATTTTTGACTAATATAGGTATATTTTTTTCTATATTTTAATCACTTTTAGTAAAAGGGCAGACGGCGTAACTAGTACACCAGTCTATTGTTTTTAATAAAAACTCTTTATTATTAATAAAAATACAATCGTAAACATGTCTATGAAAAGATGTTCAGGCTTAAACCAAAATAACATGAAACAAACATCATCGTATTATAAGACGATTTATACATTTCAGAAATTAGTAATATTTCTTGACAGTACTAAAGAAGTACTTACTACAAATGAGTTATTCAGTATAAAGATACCTAAATAACATTTTTATTCTAACAACCTTTTATTTAACTTATGTAGGTACTAAAAATATTTGTTATCAGGATGAATCCAACAAAGGTAAACACGAGGAGGATGTCTTGTTTATTTGAGGCATTGCTTTAGCCAGCATCCTGGTCGGTCATCAGAACAGCTCAATAATATCATATTACTGCATTGTCATCAAAGATAACTAAATATACCAAGTTACAACTCTAATAATTAAGCGGAAGTAATTAAAAATCTGTTGCATGAATTGACACATACGTACATACCAAAGACATTTAACTGTATAGTAGTAATAGACCGGATATAGGACGGAAAAGTGTCAACCATTACTTATTACCAATTGGTAATAAGTTTTCTGAAACATGTGTCAAGCTTCAATCAATCTGTGATAATGTAAGTGTAAACCGGGTTATACGTTTATATATGAAAATGTTAACTGTAAGAGGCGACCAAAAAGGGACTTCCAGGGTTGTGGGCTGCAAGAGTGGGAGCTAATGACGCCGGGAGGACGACGCCGACGGTATGTCTGTACCCTTACCATGAGTTTTTTACGTTTAGCGACTCGATCGTCGTTGACTAGTTGGCCCATACATTTTCCTAGCCGCGCCCTGCTGCGGAACGTATCGGACCTAAAATTTTGCTAAGAGCAGTATGGGCCAACTCACTAACGACGATCGAGTCGCTAAACGTAAAAAACTCATGGTAAGGCTACTGGTTGGCGTGGGGATTTTAGTAGGTAGAAATCCCCCATAACGCGGTGTCGCTTCCACGGCACCGTGTACCATTTGAAGGTTTACCCTCGAATACACAAACACTTGCTGTTGTAACAAGTCAATAAGCTTGTACCAATAAGTTAACAATGACTAGCCCATTTCTATCCTAAAATGTACGCACTTCTCTAAGTACTAGAAGATCTCGATCCAAATGTAGTAATGCAACAGGGAGTATCGAATTTATTCAGGCGTGGTTTACAGCGAAGTTCATGCAAACTGTTTATATTTACTGTATTACCGCCACTCCTATTTCTGCTGTAAGCTAAGCAGTGTTTACGCTGATGTATTCTGGTTTACATTTATATTAAGGAACGTGTACGATACATACGGAACTTAATACTCTGTGGTTGTTGTTTGTTGTTACGATGAAGCGCGCTGCCCCTACGACTCGTGTAGCTTAAGCCTAAACATCGTCGGGCGCTGCCGAAAGCGCGATGGGTTACCGCTAATGGCTAAATGTGACAGCGTTTTTCTTTGTAATAATATAAGTGGCAATTGTCCATGCAGTTCCACCTGATCGGGACACTTCTGCCTGAGGACTGACAGAACACAGCACTGTCGCTTTCATTAAATAGCAATCGGTGAAGCGGTGGTGCCTCTGTATTCACCAAAAACCGTTACGGTTTCGACAATTAAATACAATTATTTTAAGATTTTAAGTATATTATGAGTGAAAAAAACATACTTTTTGAAAGTATAAACCGTTTTATTCAAAAATAAATGATCATAGTTCCATTTTCCGTAAAGCATGGCTACTTTTATCTTAAAAATAACATGTCTGCAACAACTGCGATATCACAACTAGATTTTATCTTAAATTCCCGTTGCTTGATCCCAAATGATTCGTACATACACGTAACACGTAAAAGCAAAATTCTATTGATATTTGTCTAACTGTGGCACAGTCTGTCACAACGGACCTAGCATTTGAGCACACAAACATGGGATTTCAGACACATTCGGTAGAAATACATCCACGTCAAACAATGTTCAGCTTACGTTTGAGTATTTTACAGAGTGTTCCTAGCGAAAATGCAGAACCCCTCCTATGCCTATGTCGTATATTTTTGCCTCGGATTCGATTTAAGCTGATCGAAGCTTACGTCCAGTGGACATAGGTTTGTCAATGTTTTCGTACTCTAAAACGTCGAATTTTCAGTGCAACGTGTTATTGATGGGCAAATTCGTCAGTACTACGATTTTTTTATAGTATAGAAATAACAAACAAGCATACCGTCCACTTGATTGCAAATAGCTATTGCCAGAGATATGTAAAACCCTGATAAGATTTCTCTCTCCCCTTAAGGACTAAGTTGGAACGGCTGTGATAAGCATGTCGCCTTTACCATATCTTTCAAACCGGAAAACAAGAGGGCTTAACACTGCTATTGTTAGGCAGAAATAGATGCGGAGGATGCTTGCTAGGTTGAACTGCAAAGGGTTATACCACCTTTAACTTTTTTATAATTTATTCATCAGGGATAGTGACTCTTAATTACCTTCAAGTAGGATTCTTGTGACGACTTAATACCTGGTTATGCGAGCCCTTATGCTCTTTATTTTATTATATTATCCTTGTAATTAAATAAGTAAATCACGAAATTCCTCATTACTAGACACAAGTTCTTTCATAATGCAGGAAGATCATACGTAAAATCAAGTATCAAATTTGTATTAAAATAGCTTCGTGTAGTAATTATTCAGTTATACGATAAGACAATAAAAAATGAGGTGATATTTTGTTTTTACTTAATCACGTGTTTATTTTTTGGACAACTGCTGATATCTCAATGACAAAGATAATATGCTTACTAATAACAATACATGCACTTTCTAGATGGATATTGATACTGTGTTTATTGCAAAAATTGTTGGTAAGTAGATAATATTTTGGGTACCAAAACACGAACAAAGTAACTATCAGCTATACCTACAGTTGACCTTGATGTTGACGCCACTATACATTTAACTGGATATTTTTTCCAGAAATTTTTAAGATATCACGTGAATCCAATTAACACTATCTGAATAGTTATAAGACATATTTAATTACATTATCTCAAAATTGACTAAAATCCAGTACTAAGGCAGCGACAGTCTATCGGTAAGAATTTATGCTTGTCTTGTTCGGCGTCCAGAGTTCTAATGCCATTTGATGTGTGAGCATTTCACAGACATGACAGACCCATGTTCAAACAGTGAAGTACGGCGACATAAACACTACACGCTTAAGACACATTACATATAGCAGTTACCACTTACCTTCAGGTGAATTAAATACTCCTTTGCTATTCTCATAAGTAAAAATTAAACTATATAAAACCGTAATCATTTTGAATGCGTAAAATTACGCAGTAATGAGCTGATGACAAACAAATGTACCACAATTTCGACCTATAGAGTAATGTATTATATACATACTAATAACAACTTTCATTCCGCATTACCAAACTACGATCCACTAATATCACCATTTTTCCATAAACTCAAGCGCGCGAAAAAAAGTTTCAACTGTCTGTATGACAGTTAGGGATGAGACGTGTATTTATTAGTGATGTGTCTAACAATACATACAGGAATTTGTGGTAAATCTGTAAAGTTATAAGTTAGCATAATCTCGAGCGCATGAATGTAGGAAATTAAATTAGGAAGTAGGAATGTATGTATGTATGAATGTGTTAGGAGGGGAATTCGTGTTTGAAGTAATATCAGCCGCTCCGCTAATAGGATGGTTAAAAACCAAAAACCTAGTATATGAATATTTTACAATCTAAGGGAGAAAAGAACTAGGCTGCCTATACTATCTTCCGTATACGCCTACGCTCCAGTAGAGCTCCAGTAGACTGACTGACGGCTTATATAGCAGGCACATTTACCTCAGTCAAATCACTGAGATTACTACCTACACTATTTTCAAGGTCGTAATAATTACAAAAACATAATTTAAATATAGCGACTTAAACACGGCGTCACATTTCAGTACTTCTCAATTCAGAATGTTTATAACTAGGCTATCAAGCTTTGTCAGCTTGATAAGGATCTTACTTTGTCTTGAACACCGTAGTCACAATAATATGAAGTACGTAAGTTATTTTGCTGACATTGAAACAGGCCCCATTAAGAGCTGTTCGTGGAATACAAAATAAATTACTAGTCTAGTTAACATGTTAAAAAAAAATAATAATAATGATAATGCTTCTAAATATATCAACTATCGTTCATTAGATTCAGAATGACGTATAGAAAAATTGTTATTAACAAAGTAAGATAGAATAAGGGATTTAGTTTTTCGTTAATAACTCAAAAACTAGTAAGAGTTACGAAATAAAAAAGTTGATCCTGAAAGATGTAACTCACAGTAAAAGCGTCGCCATCCATTCTACCTACATTATTTACAATTTTAACTTAATTTACCTGTAGTTCAAAAGTTCGTAGTTCAAAAACGTAATGTCATATCGTAACGAGCGCTCGTAGACCTTTTTTTAATCCAGTTCAATATTTTATTATTATCTATATTTTTTGTACAACATTCTAAATCGAATGAGCTGTCGCTCATATTTTAGGTGTTTTATTAATACTATTTTTTGAATTCGCTCACTAGATTTAATCTCTACCGTATAATGCTCCACTGCTGCTCCGATGAAAAGGTAATTCGTAGTGCACATTATTGACCAAGTAATGATTGGTAATGTTCACAGTACTGTAAGATTCAACTACATATTTTGCACTTAATCCCCTTATATTTTCTCACCCCAGTTAATACAGCTAAAAACATTTTAATTTTAATTTGTTACGTTCATATTCAATTCCTAAGTTTCCGAAGAAAACAACAGCCTGTCATTCAAATGCCTTACCAAAATCTTAAAGGTTTTGCGGATTATTTAGTCTATTAATATCTACTAGTATACACAACTATAATATAATACAAATGTTACAATTATATATCGCTTTCTTAAAAAAACACAAATTTATAGTAGAGCATTTTTTAAATATAAAAAAAATATTTTACTTGTGTATCTTATGATTTGAGATAGCTGAGGAGTTTAAGTTTGTACGTAATCTACAATAAAGGTTGAAAAAAAAAACAAAATTAACTAAAATATTTTTTTTTAATTTTAAAAATGCTTTATTGTAAAGTTGTGTTTTTTGAAATAACACATTATTGAAGCAAAGAAGCGGTATAAAGCCGCATCTTATCTCTATCGGACATATTTTACGCAAACTGTTAATTGTGTAACTATTTGTGTAGGAAAAAAATAGCTAACACTATTCGACCACAATAACTGTTATGAACATACGTTAGTTAAGTACGTAAGTTCAAGCAACAAGGGCATGGACTAATTAAATAGTGTCGATTAAGCATCCGTCAACAATGAGGTCATATCTAGGTGGATGCACAGTCAACGAAACGTTATTTGGAACGATTTTGTTATCTTGTACCGGTATGTAATCGTGTACTTACATGGAATGTAAGTGCTTACTCTTAGATGTTTAATTAAATGTCATTTATATTTAACTTGAAATTTTAAAGTAGTGGAGCCTTTTGTCGTTCGACTATGACAGCACTACCGCTGCTCCTATATACACGCGCTAAGATTGTTGTTTTTAGTAACAAAAGTGTTACGCGTGTATTCTAGTTTGGAGGGAGTGGCGGTGGTGCTTGCGGACTTGAACCATAAAGGGTTCTACCACCTTTAATCACTTGAGATATTTCAACTTGGTCCGGAGGAGTTATTTAGGTAGTATACTAAACAACTAGATGTAGTGTTTGGCAATGGACGACGTGATTTATATCATTATTTCGTAAAAAAAAACGCTTATGTAGTAATTTAACCGGATTGTGTACGATTTTTCATACCTCTGATAGATATCCGGTAGGTGCCAAAACCACGATGATATAAACTCCTTAGTAGTCATTCATTACTTCTGTTGCGGACATTACAGCTTTTACAAAATGTCTTAGGTCTAATGTTCACGCACTCTAATTTAACTATATTTTTACTAGTATTTTAATATCAGGTGTGCTATAACTATTATACTGCCATACTATGCAATGAAACCTATTCAATCGCTAATACATACCTAGGACGCACACTTAGGACTATTTTTTAAATGTACCTATACAACACTATACACTCTTTACAAAAAATTGTATCAAAATCAGAAACTTTAGCATTTTCATAATTTGTTCTGTTGGTCATAAAAAGTTAAAACGAGTCTGATTTTCGACGAATACGAATTAATTTCTGTTACGATAACCTTTTTACACCAAAAACGTGATTGCACTACATTGATAACTTTGATTCGAAATCGTCTGTAAATATCTTATTACGTGGAGGTCATTCGTTCCCCTTCACGAAAACGACCGCCTAGATACTAACTATCAAAAATGTTCCAGTAATAAAAAATTGCAACAATGTCAATCGGTCGTGAAATAGTGCATTGTGCGCTGTAGGTAGAACCGAATTAGCGACGAAGCTTTATTCCGATAGGCTTAAGTCCGTAGGCCTTTCGTATGCAAACTATAAGATTGATTTTTCATTGTCTTAAGCCAAGTTGACTGAGTGTTGCGTTAACATGTAAAAATGTAGGGCCACCCACGAGCAGAGCATTACGAACAATTGCACAAACAGTGTATCCCGCACGTGTATGCTACAGCTAACAAAGCTTGCTACAGAGCTTAGAATCGCTGGTAAGGGTCACAGATGTTTTTATAAATACTTCTTCAGTATTTTTTAAGTAGATAGGTTCTTGCACAAAAAGCTACGAAAGTTATATAGTTGCATTGATATGTGCGGATTGACTTTTACGAATACAACCAGCATGAACCCAATTCCTCTTAATACTTTTTACCTACCAACTACTTTCGAAGACGTCGGTACAGGTCTTATTATGTATTTAAGCGAGTAATAATTCATTTCTGAATTTATATTTCTGTTCTGGGTCTGGGTGTTTGTATATTCGTCTCTGAGTCCATGGCACCCGCGAGACAGGGAATCCTAGTGTGGGGCTGTGAGTGTATAAAGCGTCTTTATAAAGCATCTTTATTTCTTTCTTCGGAAGTAGCAATTGTTGTTATGAGCCAAGAAAGGCGTGGTAGTGGTGTTGCTAGAACTGAACCACAAAGGATTCTACCACAAACAAGTTGTACTAGCTTTTCAATTTCATCCATATCAAATTTTGTATTTAAATTTAAAAACGCTCACTAAAGAGTCGACCATGCGATATTCGATTTACCTACTCGTGTTGTAAAAACGGCATGTGACTTGTTTACATTAAAATGAAAATAGTTAGAACTGGCGTTGGATATCAAAGGAAAACAAAATTACTTAACCCGCCTAAAACCTGTACCGGAATTTGTCAATATTCCAGTATTAAAAACTGTGCATTTTGGCATGCACGGCATATAAAATAGTATTATACATAAATAAATAAAATTGCAATTTTAATTATTTATTTTTGCAAACGAGCCTGCAGTCCACCTGATGCTAAGTGGTAACTACCGCCCATGGACATTTGTGATCTATCTCAGATAACATCAGAATACCAACTGAAGTGGACCACAGATGCGTTAGTACCCCTGAGGACTAAGTTGAAATCCCTCGTTAAGTTTATCTCCCTTACCACACCTTTAAAACCAGAAGACTGCAGCGCTTAACACTACCGTTATTAGGCAGAAATAAGTGTAGCGGTGGTGCTGCCGGAATCGAACTACAAGGGTTCTACCAACTTTAATTATATTGAATCTGCTCTTTTAAATCAATTAAGCCCTGTTTTGACGCAATTTAAAATGGTATAAATCTTTAAAAGTATAAAACATGTTGAAAAGAAAATAGCGAATCTGATGATTGAATATTCAAAGCTCAAATCTAAATAATCTATACAACCCTACTAATTTCAAAACAATACTGAAATAATCACCACATGTAAAAAGTTTTCGTAATCAATCTATGCAATGTTTTGCGTACCAAAAATCTAAATTTGACAATTGTTGCCTACAAAAAATTATCTAATTTCGATCTTTAGTAGGCAGAAAATGTGTAAGTCGAGTATTAATAAAAGACATTAATAGAGGAGCCCCAAGGATCGAATCCCAGGCATCTCTGATTTTTCAAATTTATGTGCGTTTTATAAACTTTTAACCACTTGGTATATCGGCGAAGGAAAAATCACAACAGAAATCAATTATGCACGAGAGTTCTTCTAGAACTTAAACAAATTCTTCTAGATGTATTAAGTCTACCATTTCACACTTGGCTAGCGCGGTGGATTACGACGTAAACCCCTTTCACGAAAGGATTTCCGCAGCCAACAGTAAGACGGCAATCTTTCAGTCTGAATGAGGGCCCATGAAAAACGACAATACAGTAATAAGTTAATGACGACGACAGACTACCACTTTCCTCCTCGCGTATTCCTCATGCCTGGGGGTCGTGATCCACCCGTGATGGAGTCATTTTCCTCATGATATCGTGCCATCTATGCCTATCCTTGGCTATGTCACTACATGGCCGCATGAATCACTACTCATGCGGGATGCAGAAGATTTCTTCAGGGTTCAGGCAGAAGAGTTCTTTTTAGTTTTTGAAAATACTACAACAAGTATTTTTAAAAACTAAAAAGAACCCTTTATATTACACAAGTGCAATACATGTTCACCCTTGACGCACCTTATCGCAAAGTGTCCGTGAACTTACAAAGAATATAAACTCGCAATAATATTACTGAGGTCTTTCAGTTATCCCATGAGCACAAAATAAGCAACATTCTATTATAGCGAGCGAGTTAACGCTTGTCGATATAATTAATTTTAGTGTATTTTGTAAACACGACTATAATGTTACCACTTGAGCTCTTAAGTGCAGTTGTTATAAAAAGACCTAGTGTACATGGCTGCCAATAAAATATACTCAAATCTCAATTTAACGGGAACTACTCGTGAATGCTACAACAGTGAGCACGAAAATAGCGGGAATTATTAAATAGTTGCAAATCTTTCGTGTTTCAATGAAAGTTACTAAATGCAATCATTTCAAATATTTATTTTGCTCTTTATTCCACTGTTTAATCGACTTCATAAAGGATTTTCTGTATTCGACTGCTATGTAACTACATGACTGTAAGTTTGTATATTTGGTTGTGTTTGTATGTACGCAAGATTCTCAAAAAGTACTAATCCAGTTTGGTTGGTGTTTTCGTTACTAACGTCATATTTACATAATCGACGTGACAATAAATTTTACCGGTGGTGGTCATTACAATTATTTTTAGCGTTACGAAGCGTATGTGAACGAAAAAAATTTGAAATGTCGATCTTTGGTTGGCGAAAATTGATTCTATAGATTGAATAAATATAATTAGATTTAAATATTGACTGTTAAATTACCTTAGAAAATGATTTGTTATTTCTTTTAAAACCTCTTAATGGAACTCTACTTGAAAGTTTTTAAACTTAATTGACGTATTTATTCTATACGCAAAGCTTCAAATGTCTTATACAGGGCTTTACTACAATATTGCAAATAAACCCATAATACAATATTAAGTAAATCTTATTGATCATCTTTTCAAAATGTTGGCCTATTAACTGTTCGAATCCAGTAACATCAAATTATTATACGTAAAGTGCGACTTCTATCGGATTATCAAGTTAAGTCCAGTTCGCGTCGCATAATATTCATCGGCACCTCGTTCCGTTACTTACGCCGCGTAAGCGACTACAATGCTGCCTAAGCTAGAATACGGAGTCTTCTCTTTCGTCACAAAATTATATTGGCATAATTTATTAACTATTACGTTTAACACGATCGGGGTCACGAGTTGCGAAATCGTCGTAACGGCATGATGTTAAGGCTACTTGACATGTTATATGAAATCATTGAACGAAATACGCGGATATAATGTTTGTAGGTCACAACATACGTTCGCAAACTTACTCGGGCACCGTAAATTGGTTAAGATTGCGGCGTGCCTTGATATACGGACTAGGGATGTTGAGAAGCAACGGAAAACATTACATGAACTAAAGCGATCCGAAACTGATATCCGAAGGAAAAATATTATCACGGCAATCCGGACATACGTGAAATTTCAAAATTTGTAGCAATATAAATTATTAATAAATGTAACAAATAAACGTAGCTACAATTTATTAAATAATAACAAGCTCGATGACTTGCATATTAATTAATTGTAGCTTTAGTAAACGTATATTACATTTCAAAATGAATTAATGTTATTGAATTATAATAATCATATTAATATTTTCAATTGTTACAAATAAATTGATGCAAACTACTAGTAATTAAATCATTATAAAAATACATGGTCGTCTAAAATTTATATAGATGGCGTGAATTATACCTACATAATGGAGTGATGCGTCGCCACGCCAACGGCTTGTATAATCTGCCGAATTAGATGTTTTAAATCAAAAACCAAAGCATTAAATACACTCTGTAGACATCCGACTAAACCAAAACTGTAGGATATACGAAATCAGTATGGATGTCCACAGAAAGACCGATAAAAGATTCTTAACAGTCCCTGTTGATATCTAGATCCGAATTCCCTTTTCCCTAACAACTCTACGCAGAGTGCTAAATAACATATAAGTTTTTAACTGTCCCAAAATAACTGCAACACACTATTGAAACCCGTTCGAGTGCTCGTTGACTGTTGTTTGGACGTGCGTTTGCGTAGTTTTGACAGATTAATAATCATTTTATCTTACCATTGTACCGTATAGTATACCAATCATTATAGTTAACTCTTATGTTATAAGAAAAATGTTTCCAATACTGCTACGAAATAAATTTCGTTTAAAATCAATACGCATTATTATAATTACTATCTGTTAAATGTTATAAGTATTGTATCACGTGATTTTTTTTAAACAAGTATGAATCTCTCCGACTGTCAGCTAGTCATCTGATACCTAAGGTACCCAATTATGTAGTTGGCTACCTGGCTAGTTGCTGGCTTACTGGTTATAGTAATACTGGTAACTACCAAATTATTGGTAACACAAACATGTTGCTGGATATTAAGGGCCTAAAAAATCGCAAAGATGAGTAAATTCTATGAGCTTCCTCAAATATTCCGTAAAGTACCAGGTTTTAAAAGGGGAAGTACAAGCCGGTATTATTTTACATTTTCCTTACCTATATCTATTCTTATATAATACCCTTAAAATCACAGACACATCGACAACTTACGCTCGTTAGTGATAATCAATCCGAACCAATTTTTTACCGACTACCCAAAGAAAAGAGGTTATCTATTTTATTCCGTCTATACATTTGGTACACATATAGCTAGGACATCTAATACCCATTAATAATAATTAATCAATACAATTTTTGCAAAGGCCAAAAACTGTCTCATTTCGTTCTTTAGTAGAGAATCGATTATTGTATCGCATGTCAGAAAAAAAATCATTTTTTTCCCTTAAACGACTACGTTTATTTACATGAGAATTATCTTTTCAATCAGAATCAGCTTACTTGTTCAAATCTGTGGTTATTTATGTAATATAACCAATACACACTATGTTTATGGGTTATAATACCTAGTGGTAAGACATTATACAAGTAAACTACGCAAATGAATCGCGTGCAGAAGATATTTTGTAAATATGTTCCCAGAAACTATAACGTTACTTAATAGTTTAATTATATTTGTATGTACGCAAAGTTTTCAAAACTGAAAGTTTGCAGTGAAAACAATTTGACTTTGACTCTTTGGAGTTTGGTTTTGACCAAACAGCATGCACGTACACAAATAAAATGTAGCATATAAACATTCGATTTAATGACAAAAACATTTAATGACAAAAATCATGAACAGGAACAATGGTATTAGGTAACACAAAAAGCAAATATCCTTCAAAATACATGGAAGTAAAACTTCTTCAAGAAATAAGTACCTACTAACTAACGTCCTTATTATTATAATTTTATAAAAGGTCTCCAAAGTCTTTACAGCATCTATGCCTATGATTTCACAAAAGTGCGTGCTTGTTACAGCTAATAATGATAACTTTAACGGTACACAAAGAAAACATCGCCAGAAATAAAAACGATAAATACTACGCATAGTGGCATTAGCAACCGAAAGAAGGCCGGGTATTCGTAGTACTACATTTGAAATACAGTAAGAAGTACCAACTGACTTCTTTTTGAGCACATGTTTTAGAGGTGTGCTACACGTACTATACTTACGTACAAGTATATTTAAAGATTCTTCGTAACCTGAACCTTTTCAATTTCGTCAAATTATGTTCGAAATAAATTTTACGAACAGTTCCTTCATGAAATGGGAGATCGGATCGAGTATGCTCAGTAGGGTATGGTACGTTTAAAATCGCAATACTTTTCACATTTGTCACAGGAGCGGTCGAATTACAACGAAGTCATACGAGCACCCGCGTGCTCAAGCAGCTGAGCTAGGGACACCCCGTTGTAGTGTTGACCAGGACACACCAAGTTTTAATCCCGAAATAACTTATATTTTTATTTTTATGAGATTTCAATATATTCATACATAACTACTTAAAACTTTTTATGCACATTTATACTAGTAATGATCAATCTTAAACAATGTTTGCCTACTGCTGATTTAATTTGTCAATTTAAGTAGGCAACAGTTAATAAATTTAGTTAAGGTCTATTATAACTAACAGGTGTTATTTGGCGTCGACTTCGGTAAACTACGTTGCTAACTATAGTGCATAAGTTGGTAAACACTAATTAATTAGACCTCAAATAGGTTTTTAGATTATATATATCTACTACCTTATTCTGTAATATAAAAGAGAAAATAAAAAGAGGATAGCTACTGGACAGGTTAATTTGAAAATAAATTAAGGTATTTACAAAAAATTCCTTTTTAATAGTTAAAGTATTTCTTGTATATTATATTTATTATAATCGTAGGTTTGTCTAGATTATTTTCCAAAAATATTCACAAACATTTTACATCAAATAAATATATTGTATTTGTTTACAAATACACATTAGAATATCAAAAAATGAAATCAAATATAAAAAGTACAAACGACGTTGCTGCTAAATTTGTTGTTCAATAATTAGCCAATACTTTAAATGTCGACTTGTAACCGTGTATAATATTATTGCCTAAATATTTTTTCAATATCCTGAAATACTTTCAAATATTTGCGGTAATACTACACGTACGTCACCAGTCAACGTCAGAAAGCGGCTATTAAGCAGTGCAGCACGATTCGTGAAACGTACTTCATTTTTACAACGCGCAATATTTCATCAAATTCACTGCCGATTGGGTGTTCATGCCGTTTCAAACAATGCCCTCTTTTAATCAAATCTTGTAGTTATATATTGCGCTCTGCCTTGGAGCTTATATCTTTTTTATAAGATTGAAGTAGCAAAAAACGGCGGTTCTACATGAAGCCGATTACAGTTGGCATCCCACTTTTAAGAACTTAGTTGGGCGCCTCATATCTAACTCAGCCGAACTAAAAAAGAATAAATATAACAACTCTGAGCGATACCTTTTTAAAAGATATATTAGAAAATATCCAGTAACGCTTTCTATAAGTACTTGTAGCCTCACTAGAGGATTTAATTACATGATCTAAAGGTCATGATTGTATCAGTTTCAGTAATGATTTAGATTATGATACACTTGAGCGCACTAACACCCAGATCGAGAGTAGAAATTATTTTACGGTCTGACCCGGGATCAAACATGGAACTCTCTACGTGTTAAAGCAGAATAAAGACTATTCCGCCACTAACCCGTTATACAATAAATAATTTGATTTAATCATTATGAATGGAAATTTTAAACTAAACTCAATGTTTTGTTCGCTTTTACGCCCAATAAGAAAGGTTAGTGGGTGTTGTTCTTAATGAATTACATTTTGTATTTACACAAAATAAACTTGGGAGATAGAACCTTGACCTTACTTTATCCTCAACAACTTGTTATCAAATGAAAAAACGTTTAAATACAAATAATTATGCTTACATTGTTGCGGATAAGTGTAAAGTATATGTTTATATAAATAGGTATTTTGTCATATGATGCCTCGTAGCACGTTATTTTTTACTTTTGGCTAGTTGAAGCTGAAATGATTTTTCTATATCAAGTCTTTCTTCGTATTAGAATAGCGATCCCATCAAAAATATAATTACGAATGTAGAAGTCCAATACAATACGAAAGGTGTCTAGTTCTCTACATTATCCCGAAATTTTTGTTACCTACAAGAATATACAGCATATTAAAATACATCTAAAACACAACTTCTTTTTTATTACTAAAGCTATTGCTAAAAATGTTACTATATTATGTAGCAAACATTATTATGTTTGCTACATAATAGATTAACATTTTTTTTTATTTTAGCTAGGGTTATCTCGTATTTGGCTAATCAACTTATACGCATCTTACTGTATTAATAATGTTAGGTTGACATCTTACTTTTCTGAAAAGTTTGTTTTATTCGTAAAAACTAGCCCAGCAGTGGGACAGTAATGAGTTTTCGACGACGAAAGTGGGTCGAGCACGTGAACAAAACACGCGCGCAATAAAAAGCGCCCTTAATCCATCGAAACCTTGTAGATTAAGTTTGAAGACGTTTGTAAATCCTTTATTATGCAACCTGCTTACTACGTACTTGTAAGATGTACTTATATCTGTAAAGAATTTTTTTGCTTGCCGCGTTTTACGTATTAAGTTAATATCAATTATTTTTGGTGGACTTAATGAAAATACTTACACTGTTAATAAATTACGAAATAAGCTAGTAACATTTTCACCACAAACCAACAGCATGCTTAACAACAGTTATTATGACAAAAATGTTATTATAAGAAATCACTAGCCCTTTTTTGAAAAACAGATCACATTTTAATTTACAAGCTAAAAAGTTATTAGACATCAAATCTATCGATCCATACTGCGGCTGACTAATATTATAACTCCTACCTACATTCTAAAAATAACAAAATAAACGCCAAACGGCTTAATTTAATTACTGCCTGGAAATTTTCATTCTGATGCTAAAAGAGAGCTTTTGTGAAATTCATTTTGTATTTTAGTCACCTCTTCTTTTATTAGTAAAAGCCACCGGGGTTCCACCGCACCGCAGTTCCGCCGTGAGCACGATCCATGCAACTTGGGTTGAAATATCGGCAACGAAGAATGACAACATGGGTTGAAATATCGGCAACTAAGAAATCAAAACTTCGTATCGTGAGTACCCATTCCATAACAAAATGTGTGGTACATTTTGTTATGGAATGGTTTACCATTATAGTTGACTGAACATTGACGCCTGCTATTTTTATCGATCATAAAAAGAAATATCACTCACTTCAAATTAATTATCTAATAAAAAATTTCAGTACTTCGTATGAATGACAATCTTCGCATTTCGTATATGATGGAAATAGCAAACGAGTAGGTATGTAGTCCACCTGTTGATATGTGGCTGTCCATGGACATCTGATCTGATGATGATCTCATATAAGATTAGTTTCTGACCCAAGGTACACAAGGTACGCCAAGGAACGCCTCGGATAAGTATGTCGCCCTTACACTCTTCAAACCAGCAGGCAAAAATGCTTAACACTGCTGTTATTTGACAAAAATAAGTGTGGCAGTATACTTCGCAAATTCCTTTATAAATCTTACTCCTCTGATTATACTATACAAAAAGTTGAAATGGTTTCATAGCTTTACTTACTTATATTGTCCGATTAAAGTCAATAATCCTGTCATATGAAATCGTTCAGAATTTAATTTGTTTTTCTAGAATAAGTCAATCCCAAAATTTTCGTAACATCACGGGAATATTTTAATAATTGTAATCTTTAAACGTAGATACTAAAGTACATTGTATACAATTCTAAATCTATCGTGGAGGCGTATCGACGTAAGAAACGTCCCACGATTCCTTGTATTTTTAAGCTGCTTACTTGAAAAACTACAGAAAAACAATTCATTTGAATTGGAGCAAATCAATATATATTCCAAAAATCATAAAATGTACAAAAACCCAAGTCTCGCAACGAAATTCTTCTACCCAAAAAGTAGTAGAATATAAAATACTTGTAACATAACCGACCGTGTTACGTACCCAGGGCATAATGAATGTCCCTGTAATCTGGAGACCAGAAAAGAGCTACTATATCTCCAGCCCGTCGTCGAACCGGCCAGACGAATGACGCCGACGACATATACCCAATAGAAATAGTAAAAAACGGAAAAAAGAAACGAAAATCAAAACCCAAGCCGGTAGTGCGAAATAAATCTTTAAGACTTGTTGCTGGGAGTCAGATATTTCATCATATAATTTTTAACGCACTCGTTGTAAATAGCTCATATCTTATTGACAATCTCTCGGCCGTACGCGTTGAACTTCATGTCAGGGGCAACAGATAAAGCTCAGCTCAACACTTATTACTTTAATTTTCATAAAATATGCCAATGTTACAATAAATATTATAATGAAAAAATATTGCTGGTTATCATGTATTCGACTGTCTCGTCTTTTACTAGTTTGTTATGAGCAAGAATAAAGAATAGTTATCGTTTTTATTGTTATTTTAATATTGATACATTTTTCGAAAAGTATATAGAAAAATCATAATTATTTTAAGATGTAATATTCGCCAAGAAAAATAAAATTCAATATTTCTTTTTATAGTATTAAGGTAGCAAACGAGGATGCTGTCCGTCTGATAGTAAGGGGTGAGTGGCTCTCATAATATTCTTCTGCAACCATCTATGTGAAGGGTTTCTGTTTTCTGGTTTGAAGGAAGGGACATACTTATTCAAAGTGTTCTGACTTAGTCCTCGGGGGGTAACAACGTATCAGAGGTCGACCTCAGGTAGGGCTCTTACCTTATTTGGACAGTATCAGATGGACTGCATACTCGTTCGCTACTTCAATATATAAAAGAAACTTCAAGCACTGGTCCTCCCTATAGCCGTTTTAAGGTAAATTGCTTCTAGAGACCAAGGAGATCGCCTCATATACAATCGCCATCCACGTTACACACTATTTCACAGAAACGCATTAAGTTTAGTTTTGAGAAATTCTGTAACAATGTTTTATTTTCGTAAAAGTACTAAATATATAATACAATTGTCGTTCTTGTAGATTCTTATTTTTTTGGGTAAATTGGAATAGGAGTACTTTTAAATGCACGAAAAATAACAAACAATATTTTCTAAGTTTACCAACGAGCAGCGTTGGCGTACTGTTTTTTATTTTTGTCAGCCCAGAATATCACGAAAATGTATTATAATAAGCCAAAGTATCTTACAGTGCGAGGGAAGATAAAATGCTAACAAACACTGGGTAAACAAGACCCTCAAGGTATTATCTAAAGACTTTTGATTGTATTTAAATATGTAAAATTCGTAAATAGTATTCATTACTTACAGTTATTATTAATTTATATTAGACATCAATGTCCGTGCAGAATAAATCTGGCTTGCTCTTATTATGTATTTGATATTAAGCGTTTAATAATTAATATTATAATAATATTACATTTGTGCGTTCGCATATTTTCAAGAAAAGTCAATCAACAAGGTCGGTGATGTAACAAGTGGTGACGACAACGATAACCAGAGTTCAGGATAGCGGTCGCTTCGATACGTCATATCATCAATCGTACTTATTAATATCACAGTATCCATTTTAACGATCGATAACTTCAAGGGGAAACAGATCTTCACTTTGCTTGCATATTTTATGCACCTGCAGACAATCAATAAACAGTTTTGACCTACAACACTGTAAATTCAACTCAATTGAATTCTATGTGCTGGTTAAGCTTGAAAATATTAAAATCGATCTAAATCAACGCCTATCACAGTTGAGAGTTGGACGTTGACCACTGACCTGTACATTCTTGCATTGTCTCTAGGCCTCCTGCAATCGTAAGGAGAGACGTACGCCTACCAAGCAATGTGTTATAAACAAGAGCTGCTGTCAATTCTTTTATTTTCCTCTGTGCACAACTGAGTAGCGGTGTGCCAACTTAATACTTTATTTATATACTCGATTATTAAAACTATATTATATTAGTAACTATGTAAATATACATTTGATTATTGGTTAGTAACAAGTTGTGAAAATAAACGTTTTTCTACCTTAAGTAGGAGATTACGAAGCAAAGTTACAAAAATAGACGAAGCCACATTTTTAATCGGTCTGAATTTTGTTGGCCACCCAATATTGTCCCAACAGGGCATGGTCTCCTCACAGACGAATGAGACGGTGACACGAATTTAGGCCATAGTCCACCGCGCTGACCAAGTGCAACTCGGCAGACTTCATACACCTTTCGATTGTCTTACTGTTTAATATTTTACGATAGTTTACTACGTTTAAATCTTATACCCCAGTGTTTCATTGGTACGCGACAACAAGAATAATTTCAAGGCGACACAAGCATTGGGTTACCGATACAAGTGGCTATTCGACGCGGCTTCGATACCACGTACACGGCACTTTTGAATACATTTCTTTGATTAATACGAGCGCAACTCCCGCGCGAGTTTGCTCTACCTTTATATTAGGTGTAGAAGTACCAAACGAGTATGCAATCCACCTAACGATAATTGGCCACTGCTGTCCATGACGGCCACAAAAAAATTGCTGTATTTAACTAAGTTCAAACGCTTCGAATAAGTATATCTCCCTTACCACACCCTTTAAAATAGAACACAACAACGCTTAACACTGCTGTTATAAGGCAAAAATAGCCATGGCTTTGGTGCCTCCAGCTTTCAGTGAACAACAAATGGTTCTACCACCTTCTCTAGTACGTGTGAAAATGACCTAAATCACTGCGAATGGTTAAAGGTACTCATGACTTACCAATCAATTCGTCACAAAAGGTATGTTTGCTACAATGTCATTGTGTATGCCTCGAGTCATAAGTTCAAGTGAGACAAAGGGGACAGGCAAAGAGGAAAACGTAGAAAATGCGTATTAAGTATTTATAACTCCTACATAAAGGGTAAAATCCTTACGATAGTCTATGGTAGTACTTTATTGGTACAACTTATATACCTATATAAAATAATTAACTCTATTTTTCTCTGTAAATTGGTAGAGGTATACATTTTGAAGGTAAAAGTCTGTGGTTCGATTCCGGCAGCACCAACGCCACACCTATTTCTGCCTATTAAAAACCGTGGCATGCGCTGCTGTATCATGCATACTTGTCCGAGGCGTTCCAACTTAGTCCTTCGGGGTAGCAACGCGTCTGTAACCGACCTCAAGTAAGTTTCTAAAACAATCATATAGTAACAGGTGGACTGCATGCTCATTTGCAACTTCTAACATATGAAAACAAATTTATAAAAACCTTTCTTATTTTCGTTTTTTGTTAATGTGTTCGCTCGCGAATTCGTGAGAATAACGCGACGTGAGCCCTCATATTAAGGATGATTAGTAGTACATTTTTTACATTACATCAGCTTTTTTTAATTTTTTTTTAATTGAAATTAAAATTTTCAATTAAGGTCGGATATGTCTCTGCGAAACACTAAATGGCGATCTTCTATAGTTTACGGCGGCAGTGGCAATTTTAAGAGTTGAGGGCCAAGTTTTTCTTCCCAACATGGGTATCTAATTTTATTCACCGAAGATCGAATACTTGCAATTTGCAAAATATAAAATAGCGCCTTACTCGACTACGTTTCATAGTAAGGTATCTGAATTAAACCCACCTAGTGGGTGTCAATTTCAATCATTAGATAGGGGTTCGTACCACCGTAGGTGTAAAAACTAATTACATTGGCGATTCAAAGCTTTCTTTAGTTTTGCCTTTATAACATTTAATTTTACTAAACGATTCTTCCCTTTTGATAAGAAGTTGAAAATCATCATTGAGATCAACATTAATAAATATCGCCCCAAGATTGCTTTTCATGTTGTCAAACTGGATTTTTTGACAACTTAGCTAAATATGTTTTTTCACTGTTTGTATTCAATACGCTTATCAGTAGAAATAAGTATTCATTAAAAAAATATGATGCCGATAAAATTGAAGCAGGTAGGCAGGTACAATAATGACGGAAATAGACTTAAGCCCGAACATCCGTGTTTAAAAGGAATAATTCAATGATTTGTAATTATTTTAGTAAGCTGTTAGTATACGTTTAGATAGAATTTGCTTAGGTGGTAATAAGTTGTTGAAAAATTTGCTATTTTAGTTAATACGAATACTTTATCAAGCCGTTAAATTAAAGGTTAGCTTTATTAACTTTACTTGGGTAAAATGCTTAGTACATTTATTTAATAAGCAGTGATAGCCTAGTGATAGGCTAGATACTCTGTGGACCATGGACCTTTGGAATCCACTCTAGATAAGACAAGAATCCTACTTGAAGTCGACGACAGATGCGTTGTTAATCCTAAAAACTAAGTGGGAACGCCTTGGATAATTGTCCCCCATACCGCAGCCTACAAACCAGAAGAACAGCAACGCTGTTATTAGGTTAAAATAGGCGTGGCGGTGGTGCTGTCAGAGTTGACCCATAAAGGGTTCTACCACCTTCAAAAGCCTAGCAGCAGAAGTCTAGCAACCTGTCTTTGTATGTGAGATGGACTAAAACTCGAGAGGGGTTTTAGTCCATCTCACAAACAAAGACAGGTGTCACTTTGAGAGGAGAACGGTGCCCAACAGTGGAACAGTAACGGGTTGACGACGCCTGCAATGACTTACCGAGTGCACGTGTTGGTGGGGGTAGAGTGGCATCCTTCTGGTCTCGGCGTACGGAATGTCGTTCATGACGAACACTTGGTGTTCTAGTTCGGGAGTCAGTGCGCCCTGCTCGCAGCCGACCGGGAGCGCCCCATCGACGTGTTCAGACACTGTGGACAGTGGACACCATCAGTACTCATGATATCTCATTTTTTTACACAATAGACTAGAAAACGAGCATGCAGTCCACCTGATCGTAAGGTACATTTGTAATCCACCTCGACCACAGATGCGTGCTACCCCTGAAGACTAAGTTGGAATGCCTCGGATAAGTAAGACTCCCTTACTATACCCTTCAAATCCAAAGACAGTAGCACTAAACACTGTTGTCATTAGGCAGAAATAGGTGTGGCGGCTGTGGCTGCAGAAAAAAACCACAAAAAGGAATCCCACCCTCCAAAT
>DWRA01000418.1:0-25355 GCA_018250295.1 Spathilepia clonius | reverse complement strand
ATATCTTTAACCGGTTTTATACCCGGCTGTTAAACGGAAAATCGAAAACAGGATGAAACATTCAGTTTACTTATCTTTTTATTCTAGTCTGACTGTCATTTAAAATACTGTTCCATCCATATATTTGTCTATGAAAATAAAATTGGATTGTTCAAGTTTACTGACTGTTCATCCTACTTTTTAGATGGGGTAACCGTGTGCAAAGAATTACACAAGCTAAAAAAAATAAGTTGCACATAAGAATATAAATTAAGACTTGGTATAGCCATAGACGAATGGTGTCCTTAAAGGTATTAATTTTTGTTATTGAATAGCTTTTATTGAAATAAAAATTGAAAAAATGTATATTCCGTGAAGAAACTTTCCAATCTTTTAAAATTAAGATAATTATAGCTTGCGGTACAGCTAGTTGTTAATATAACTTTGATTACAATTATTTAAACAGTATGATTAATAGTATTAATAGGAAAACCGATCAAAACTCTTTTCTTTCAGACTTCTATCAATAATACCATCGAAGCTTTCAAATTCAGATAGGTTCTTCTCCTTACTTAAACGAAGTTGTCTTCTAACAACATTTCATCCCAATGGTAATGGATGCTTTACCACAAGTAATGTCGTTGTCTAAACTAAGATTATATTTCACGTATAATCCCTATAACGGAAGACTGCCGAACGCAGAACAAAAATAAACAAAATGTTATTCAATCTACCCTCCAGTAAGCAATCACTCTATAGCGGCAAGACTTGAGGAGACAAGACAATAGCGGTCGGGCCATAAAATTAGCGATTGATTTTTTAACTAAGAAGATACATAATCATTTCCTGTCAAATAAATGGTCTTCGCTCTTAAGTCGTTGAAATAAAAGAGCAAAACAAAGAAATTTTAGTAACAATGACGCATCAGTTATTATAAAGCGGCCTTTTTGTATACCAAAAGGCTAATAAGAAAATTACATTCTTTGAGCATGTCGTACTATTATTTATTATTTGAACAAAGTAGGTATATTGTTAAATAACATATGACTAGCTGAGTCCTGCGGTTTCAGTCGCGTTGAAAAAATGTAAGGTGAAATAAATGCAACAGAAGTTTTATATTTTTCATAGTTTCAACAGAAATGGGCGGACGCGGTAAATTTAATGAGTTTTAATTTTTGTACGCAAAATCCTAAAATATTTTCTAAAATAAAACTTGCCAATGTGACTCCTTATAACATTAGCTTTATGCCTGTTCCATGAAAGTCGGTCAAGCTGTGTAGATAGGCAGTCAATTAAACAGACAATCAGAATGACACTAATCTATTGGTTTTTGAAGATATTGTGTTTTTTTTTAGAAAATACAGATTTAGTCTTAAGTTCGGAAATTTAGTCAGGAAATTAAGGTATTGATCAAGATTTGTTTCCCTTAAACTAGTTGAATAGTAGGCCTTTCGTAAAACTATACTCCTTTTAAACGGATGTATTAAAAGTCCAAATAAAATAATATTAGCCTATTTTTTGAAAACAAGATGTTTAAACCAACTTTCGAGTGTCGAAAAATACCAGAATAATACATTTTTACTATTTTCTAATTATTTTCAGAGTATGCTCCATTATTGCAAATACATTTTATGCAAAACTTTTTTCGTTTATCTTTAAAGACGCTTTAAGACGCTTTATACACTCACAGCCCCACAGTAGGATTAGGGAATCCTGTGTCGTGAGTGCCATGGACACACACAAAGACGAATACACAAACACCCAGACCCAGAACAGAAATCTAAATTCATCATTCAGATTTCTGTCTGACCGGGGATCGAACCCGGAACCCACTGCGTGTCAGACCGGTATGGTGACCGCTTCGCCACGCGGGTCGTCTAATCTTTCTTTGATCCTGGTTTGATTGTTATCGTAACTGATCTATAAAATTCACCTTTGTACACCAATTTCTTACCATAAAAAGTCTGAAAAACAACAAGTTATGTATGCACAGTCTATGAACCTTTCACGGCCTAGGCATAGGTAGATAAAAGGTAAGATAAAAAATATATAAAAAGTAATAATATTGCGTGAAATATTTTAAAGTACTGATTAAACCACAAGAGCTCTTATGGCTCAAAGAAATTCAATTTGCTAAGTAACCTCTGTTGGTACTCTGGTATAATCATCACCTTATATGTAGTAATCACGGAAATATATTTGGTATTGTATACTGTACTATTTTTAGTAACATAATCATCTACTTAAACGCGCTAGTTCTCTGGCCCCACTATCCCCCGTGCAGCGCCACGCGTCTTGACAGTTAACGCACGAGAGTGACATGTCCGAAATCGGTGCGACATCCACGGTAAACGTCTTGTGAGGGTGCAATAATCTTCATGCGATTTTCACATTAATATCATTGGAATAGCGGCGATTTTTGTGTATATTATATTGCAAAAATTTCGTTTATTCTTAGTATACGTCTACATGCGACGTTATATTTAACGTGCTTAGGCTGAATTTGGTTTGTCTAATTTAATGGTATAGTCTGTGAGACTGGGATAACTGCACGTTTAGTTATTACAAATAGCTACTTATATGAATTCTGCCGTCGTAGACTTAAAGGTGGTTTTTCTTTGACGCAAGTTTCAATTGCTTGGTATTTGGGGGTAAACAGGGGTGAAAAGTTTTCTATTTCTGTAGTGATGGATTCGGTTTTAAATTGTTTATTGTTTGCCGGTTATTTTTGGAAATTATTTGGCGTTAATGTAGTAAAGTAATCGTAAATGAACTGTTGGTGGTGAAGTATTTAACGCAATAGAAACATTTTTCATATTAGAAAGTACGCAGTTTTAGTAGTTTCTTTTGTGATGTATATAAGAAACCTTAAAATATTAGGAGGTGAGTACTATGGAGTAGATAAACCCATACTTCAATCCAATTATCTCTGGAAACAACACTAACTCCCAACTAACGGTAACTATAGCTATTTTTTACATCTTTTCAGCTGTCCCGGACGTCATTTTTTAATGAAAAATAACTCAAATACACTTTCCAGTTTTAAACAAAGAGTCCCACAACAATAAGGCGACCTAGTTAAACAGTTTTCAAGCAGTGAACAAAAATACTAGCCTTAGGCGGCCACCGGAAAGTAAACGGACTTGTCAAACCAACAGCGATTAAATCATAGGATATTCGATTACTGCGTTAAACGTTATTGCATTATAGCAAGAGAAATAGAAAAGATGTTACTAAGTGTAATTGTCACGGTTGATGCCACAAGTTAATTTAAACGGAAACGCTGCAGAAGATCGAAGACAAAAAGGTTAGTAACAAAAAAATGGTAGTACATTAGAACGTAAGTACGTAGTAGTTAGAAAGTGGTAGAACCATTGGAGTTCAGCGTTGTCGACACCATTGCGACATGTATTTCCGCCAAATAATAACAGTGTTCAGAGCTGCTGTATTCTGATTTGAAAGGTATAGTAAGGGAGATATACTTATCCGAGATTTTCCAATAGTCTTAGTCTTCAGTGGTAAAAATGATTCCACGTTCCACCTCAGGTAGGACTTTAATCATGTCTTGGGTTGATTACAAATGTCCACGGGTGGCAGTGGCCCATTAGCAATAGACAAACTGTATATTCGTTTGTTATTTATACAATAAAACACATAAGGAGTTAAGATATTAAAAGCTGTTTTCACTTACATTTTAATTTTTATCGATATGTATGCGTGCTTGAGAAACTTTTCTTATTTCGTTTACATTTTTCATTTATTCTTTTTTTTTTCTTATTACGATTAAGATAGTCAATGATTCTCGATAATCTTGCTATTCGTCATTGGTGTGAGAAGTGCCTGCTACGGTAAGCAAATTGGCAACTCTTGCCCAATTAACGTGTTCTGAGCTGGTCGTAAGTGGCTATAGAAAAAGCGATTCTGAGGATCTGGTCGTTAGTGAAACATGTAACGGTTATTCATAACGAATCTGTGTAGTTCATAGCATTTAATTAAAACTTCAAAAGTTCAATCAATTAATCAAACATTGATGGAAGTTAGTAAAATTTTTACTGAATATTTTTAACGCAGTTTGTAGTCGAATACCAATTTCATATATCTCTGTATTTTTTCGTTATCGATCAAAATGCAAATTACAACAGTATTAATTCTATGTTAATTCTTTAATTTACGTATAGCTAAACCAGTCTGATAGATGAATATGAATATTTTAGACTCTTCTCATAATGGTAGTATAATAGAACTGGTATAGGAACCGCCACGGCGTTTTCATGGCTCCACCGTTCATTGTAATTGATAGCTGCCGCCAGTCGTTTCTGCATCTTTCGTGACACGTGCTTGTTTTGACAAGACATGCTGACAGCTGAACATGTGACTGAACGGCTATTACTATAAATAGGAAGTATTTGCCTGCGGGTCACGGAAAGCAAATGTCAGGGCTCCGTTACAGTTGTGTTCTTAAACTGTTCTTACAACTACGTTTAAGTACTTATATTTTAACTGTGACTTTTATGCGATAATAACCTGTTGTTTTATAGGTGTTTACTTTATTATAATTACTTGCCTTTTTTTCTGTATTGTGATTTTGTGAAGTGAAACAATAAACATCAATAAACAATCAATGTAACCGATTTCATGGACCTCTTTACACTTAAACCACGATTTTATCAAACACAATATTTAACATACTTATTTCTAATATCTTATCTTATTTTTATTATCAGCTCAGTCTTCATTTATCATTTAATGTGTTTTTTTACTTTTTTACGTAGCTCTCAACAATTTCGACTTTTGTTACTTTATTAAATAACAACATGAATAAGTAATCTGTTATTTTAATCCGATTATTATTTTCATTATTCCTAATTATTTAGGAAGCCTAACCAGCGATATGTTTTAGACACGATTGTCTACCATCCATAAAATCCGAAACCACAATTTAGATCGCTACTGAAATTCAAAACCATTTAAAAGCTTTATCATGAAAATAAATAAAACATGAGCCCTCGCAATAAGTTGCAGTTCAATCGGACGTTGAATAGGATTACGACGCACTGCGATCATCAATTAACGGATTACAATTGAACTGCCGATTAGCGCACCATTGTTTGCTACAAACAATAAAGGTATTGATCAGTTAATCGTTAAAGAAGCTGCCGTAGCAAAATTTGTCATAATAGAACATATAGAACAAAATTCAGCATGGGGCGCAAAATGTCTATAGATATTAAATAATAATAAAAATTTAAAGCGCTTAAAAAACGACTAATTAAATAATAGTAACCGATTAAAATATATAAATTTTGCAATTAAATCACAAAAATATGTAACGTCAGATCAAGATAGGACGAAACATATTATTGTACGTAATACATTATAATCAATAAGGTTTTTAATACTTTTTTTATTTGAGAGTTAGTGGAAAGGAGCATAAAATGAAACTGTGTTTAGGATATTTAAAAAAACCGGTCAAGTGCGAGTCGGACTCGCAGGCGAAGGGTTCGGTAGCATAATCATTAAATAATAAATAAAGTTGAACAGTTTTACCAACTACCAAAATAAGTTTGTTTTTCCGCCTCGAAAGGCCTTATATCTCAAACAATTGACTTTGAGAAAAAATGGTCTTACAAATCTCAATGTCATTTTTAAAGACTTTTCTATAAACACCCGTGAAGGTAAGGTGAAATTTTATTTTGAGTTTCAGTTCCATGTTTGGAGAGCCCCCCTAAAATTTAATACTTTTTATTTTTCTACATAATTCGAAAAGCGGTTTACAGAGTACACTTACCTACCAAGTTTTAACTCTGTAGTCTTAATACATTCTGAATAAAGTAGCTGTGACAGACGGACGGACAGACATGACGAATCTATAAGGGTGTCGATTTTTGCCATTTGGCTACGGAACCCTAAAAACCTATAATTACGCTCAAAAAAACTTCATATAAACTCGTACAAGAAAAATTGGTGCTTATGGAGCTGCTTATGTTATGCGTTGTTCTTAGTCAGTACATATGAGATATCTTAGCTTTAGTAAGTACATGGAATTTACTATGTCACATGATACTACGCTTCTTAATGCTAATACAGCATCAAAAATAGGTTAAGTAAATAGTGGGTAGGGTTTCGTAAGTGTCTTACAAGTGTTTTTGAACCGTAGTGCATTTTTATGATGAGCAGTTGAACACTTTATAGGTTGTTGAGTCAACGGAACTATAACATACTTAAGAAATGCAGGTCGTTTCCGCAACGTATATAAGATTAAACACGAGAATACTTATGCTGAGTCAAGAATTACTTTATTCAATTAGTTTAAAATGAAAGAACGGATGGGTGTGGTATTAAATTTGCAGTTTTATTTAATTCAGTCTCTTTAAATATAAATAAGAGAAATCGCCTCAACGAACATTATTTCGTCATTGTGTTATTGTGCGTGTTTAATGTAAATTATTTAAATAATAACTTTAATAAAAATATTATAAAATTTTATTAATTATTAGTAATTATTTCAATTATTTACTTGCTTATACTATGAAGATATTTTCATATCGCGAAACTTATATAACGTGAGAGTTGAATAAAAAATCAAGGATGTTTGAAATCTTCCAATCTCTACTTTGTTAGCGCAGTTGACTATATTGACCAAAAAGTGACAGGAGGTTTTACATTCGCAATGATATAATATTAGTACGAATGTAGTTACTCCTTACGAAATTCGCATTCGCTACCAAATAAACAATAGCAACTTAAGCTAGAATATGCAAACAAATAGACCACACACATATTTTATGAGAAAAGCCACAAGCCATAAAATATGTCTCCAGCCTCGAAACATTCTCGTATTTTGCCGAGTTTCTTTCTATAGGATCTCATAAATTCGAAATTTTAAATGCAACGGTGACAATCTTTCTACGCAGCTAGAAAATGGTTACACTGCCAGCGATTAACGTGCAAGAACAAAAGCGATATAATTATTACACTTGTAAGCGACAAACCAAAGTAATTTAACAGAATTTAGCTTTTTATCGATTAAAACACAGTTTATTTTAGGAGTATCGTAAAGGTACTTGATTATGGATGAATTATGCATTTGTATTATCCACAGGGACAAAGGGACAAGTGAATGAATATCAACTATACATAAAAAATAGTGCAAATTGCGTACTGTATACGGACAGGGAGTATAAGTATTAAATTAATACATGTATGTGTCACCATGATTATTAAAGATGATCTTACTATTAAGACCATTGTCTTAATAGTAATATTGTCTTTATTAAAGTTATTTACTAACTTAATTGTTATAGAATAAAAATGTTCTTGTAGGTTCAGAGATTGACAGTAGTTCCACATTGTACAGTACAATGCGTGCCATAAACACATGTAGACATTTATATACACACTGTCCGTGAAAATCTATGATCATTATTCATACATCAGTTGGCCGGGGAACCAACCTAGAACCTTCTTCATGTTAATAAGGGTTACACACATTATCTTAAGACTTAAATAGATTATCTGTATTGAAATACAAGTACATCGCTTTTCTCTTGCGGTAGTAAAAGTCCTTTAGTCCCAGTGCAACGTGTTGATTTAATACGTTATAACATTTGTGAATCCAAAGTGAAATAAAAATATAAATATTTTGCAGTGAATCTTACGACCTCGAACGATTTATAGCGGGCTGCTAGATAAGAGAGTGCACAGAAATATAGATACTAACGTTAAGGCAAATACTAGTGTAGTGGTAATGGAGATATAGATATTTCTCAGGGGTAGAAACACATCTGATCTTGGGTTGATTACAGATGTCCATGAGCAGTAGTAGCCACTTATCATCCAATGGACTGCATACAACTATACATATAGTAAAAATGTATTTTGTTACAAAAAATATGTGCAAAATTAAGTAAGTACTTTGTGTTGAAATGAACCATTGGTGTAAAACATTTTATTATTATTATATGCTAGGTCATTTCGGAAATAAACTGCATATTTATATGCAGAACTCTATTCTAAACCCAAGGTTAGCTTGCAATAATAATGTTATTTCAAGTGCAACGTCAATAAAAAATAAATTCAACAGTTAAAAGTACAGAGATATATTTGTAGTATCATTGTAAAACATATACTTTAAAATATGACCAATGTACAGTTTTAATATCTGAGAAATAGGGTTTTAAACTTACAATATACGTGTAGGTATCATTCGTTTCAATAAAAAATGTAATCTAAAATCAAATCGTCAAGAACTTACTACCACTTCACGAAGTGTTTCGTTATGGAGAAGAGGCGGCGAAAGAAACTCCATAACACACATCTTTTAAAGAAACAAAAAAATTTAAATAAATAAATAAATAATATACACAAAAATGTAATCATATTTTTTAATACTTTTATTTAATTTCATTTAAAATAGCGAAACAATTGTAATCACAATTTTCAGACTACGTTTCAATTCAATTCATTTTAAATTTATTATATTTCATCTTAAGATTTCCACGTATATCTTCCATTCGTCGTTTAGTTCAGAAAATATGAAATTCCCTAACAATCTTGTCTGTTCGGAATCCAGCTCTCATCTCTCGATTTATTCTCATAACAAGGCGCTATAAAAATAGTCAGGTCGCCGTTCAGGATTTATGTCGTGTAAATTCAATTCTATTTATTTATACTTTGTTTTATTTATGTCTCTTGGACGTGTTGTCTGCTATTTTAAAATTCTCTCACTTTTTATTTGGGTTGTCGTTTATTATTTTCTTTTTCTGGATAAAAAATATCTTGACATCCTCTGTTTGGAGTCGCCTATTTATGCGATAAGGTTCTAAGACAATCGGGGTTCTTCAGTTTATAGATCGTAGAACTCTTCATTTACTGTTATATTTATTGTTGTATTTATTGTTGTTGTGTTCATTTACTGTTGTATTTATTGTTGTATATTAGTTGCAAGGGCATGTTAAGAACTTTATTGAAAGAGATAACATTAATATCCAGGGCTGTCACCACGCCTGTGTTCCGAATTCGATCAGCGACCAGACAATTGACATATTTTTACATTTCTGTTTTTGACAAGATTGTGTACTTATTACACATATTGAAAACGGATGAAATAAAAATCCTTGCATGGTCCACACGTTACAAAGGTGGGTGGGTATTTTTGTTTGTTCTTAGAAATTACTTAATCGTGATTCTTAAACCCTGACATGCATCACGCACTTCCTCTTAATCCATCAATGTTTTGTTGTATTGCTTGTGGTTTAGCCTAGATAAATGTTGCCTCCCTGCTACATCTAATGCCATATTTATATACACAGACATGGTACATATCCGACACGGTTCGCTTTTATCTATCAACTTATTATAAACTGACTTCAAAAAAGGAAGATTTGCATTTATGTATGTACATTTGTATATGCGCGATTTTTTCAAAAAGTACTAATTCGATTTAGATGGGGTTTTTAATCAAATTTTTCGATGCAGGTCTAAGTATATATACAAGTATACATTAGGTTTTTATAGTTTAAGGGACCATAAGTCTACATCTGTTCTTTAATAGCAGTGTTAAGTGCCATCTTATTTTGATTTAAAAGGTTTGGCAAAAGAGAGCTTCTTTAAGAGGCGTTGCAATCTAGTCAGGATTAGCAACATGTTTGTATCCGTCCGATGTTAGCTTATATTTGGAGTAAATTTTAATGTTCATGGGAATTGCAATTACTTACCAATAGGTGGATTACACACTAATTTGCCGTTTCAATTTCATGGAAGAAACCTTGTACGACTATAGGTACGATGCCGGTTCATGCCACTGATGCTTAACTATATTCATACAATGTAATGTTTTGTTCATATAATGTACCTATACCGGCTTTTTGTGGTAGTATAAAACATAATACATATGTTTAACAAATATTATCATGTAATCAGAAAATTCTAAGAGTATTTATAATTTTTTATAGTTTTTAGGTTAAAAACAATGTGTATAATAAACTTGATCTAAGTAGAAGTCACTGATATGCAAAAGTAGTTCTTATCACAAAAATAATCGATTTTATTTTATATTGAATAGCGCAACATAAATAAACGCTTTGCACTGAATTTTGACGATAATTGAATACAGTATGACGAACAATGAGTTAGTATGAAATAATAGTTATACATATCCGTAATTCTTTGCGTGGAATTAATATTTGCTAATTAAAATGATTGGCCCGAATCGGTTGGAAAATCAAGTAAATACGTAAAATTAAATCGACATTAACAAATAAATACATTTATTTCTACCTAGTAACAGCAGCGTAAAGCGCTGTAGTGTTATGACTTGAATGGTGTGGTAAGGGTGACATACTAAATCGACAGGGTGCAACTTACTCCTAACGGCAGTAATGCATCAGTGATCGACCTCACGTAGGGTTCTAATCTTGTCCGTGAAAAAAAAAACAAAATATGTATTTTATTCAACCTAGATCCTTTACGAAATTATTTTTGAATGGCAGTAATTATCGATAATGTCGATGTTGCGTTTAATTTCTATTTAATTCTGTTTAATAGAATGTTCAAAACTTTTCGTCGATTCTATTGATTCTGTCGATAGTATCAGAAATTAGGCCGAGAAAAGGTAGAATTGGCGTATCGATATCATGGACACGATGATCGATAATATGAGTTGAAAACTATGAAACGTGTGACGTGTACGCGACAATTATTTTTAATTCACATTCTGCATATAGATAGTTAGAGAATATAGTAAGTAATACAAAATAAGAATCCTGTTAGCATTTTAGTTATTTTATAAGAGCAGGCTCTCCTTGACCTTTGTTGTAATATCAAAAAAATATTGAAAGGTACACTTCGTTTTGATTATTTGCTTATATGCCCAAGTGATAATATTTTTATTTGACATAATATCAGTTTAAAAGCATCAATAATTTAGCAATTAATAACATGTTTATAGACAGAAAAATATTTTGTTTTAGTGTTACATGGAAATTTAATAGACGTATAAAAGAAAACGGTGTTAAGTGTAAAGTGCAAATTACTACCAGATACTCGTTCTTACCTATATCGATGAATTCCTTGACGTTGACGTTTTTGGAAATTCGTGGAAATAAAACAAGGATAAATAAAAGTGTTTCGAGATAAAACCCGGTCAACTATTAAAGGTTGTTGCAAAAAGTTAAAACAAAGTACATTCTAAAGTCAACTGCATTCGCACTAGGTAGCGCTTTTTGTGGATTATGATAATAGCCTACAAATGAGTCTTCAGTAATAATTCGAGGCCCAGATACAAATCTGATTCATAAGGCACCACTGCCTTAATAGACATTACACGAAACGTACGTGTAATGTAATCCATACCAAGCGGTGTAATTTGTTGTGAGATTTTTATAATAGTGATTATGTTGTTAATTTTCGGTTTTTTGTTCTTTGTCGGAGTGAATTCTCAGAGCAATAACACGGTCACCTATTATGATACGTACACAGGACGTTTTATAACTCTGGAAAAATATAGGGAACATCAGAAAAGTAATAACACTTTGTAAGTACATTTTTTCCTTCCATATCTTTTAATAGTTGTGTTATTCGTAATCATATTTTGTATTATAGTTATGATTATTGAGTACAAAATAATATAGATGATCTAGATAATCAGAGAATTGATAATGCTTTGTAAGTACTTTTTTCTTTCTGTAGTTCCTATCTGTGATATTTACAATGATGTTTTTTTATCACAGCTATTGTTATATTAAGTGAGGATTCAAGTGTTATTAAATAAGCATTATTAGAAGCATTCTAGAAACAGAAATACTAATATATACATTTTTCCACTTATTTTTGTCACTCGTCATATTTACAATAACAATTTTTACTATAGCCATTGTTTCTTAATTACCTAAATATTAAATATGCATAAAGAAAGATATAGAGGGCTTCAAAAAACGATAGTATATAATTAGTACGTGAAAAGTAATTTAACTTAAATGTTATATCCACAGTCATATTTTTTATCACACCTAAGTACATCTTATTGTTTAAAAATTTTAATAGATGAGAGGAGTTTCTTGTTCATCGGAGAATTCTCAGTTCAACAACTCGTTTCTTTATTGACACTTAAACCCTAAGGAACGATAGTGAGCATCAGAAAAGTTAGTACCTTGTAACGTCTAATTAGTCTGTTTTTATAGTTTTTCGCGAGGGTTATTTAAGTTAGAACAAAAGATAATATAATGCAATGAAATTGAGCTATCTTGTGTATATTTTGATTTTGTTACATACATTTTATGCACAAACGTTTTTACGTGATTAAAGATTAAATTCAGTAGTTTCTTACGTGTAATGTTTGGATTCTATTCCTGGTCACTACCATAGGTGCTACAATTATTATTAAGAGATTTCCCTTAAAGGAACCGATAATAGAATGATAACTAATTGTAATAGGATTGATAATAAATGTAGCAAATCCATTATTCCTCAAACCCTCTTCTTAGTCGCATTTTTATTTCACACAAGTCACGTGCCTAGAACAATTATATGTTTAGCGTGAATTAAGTTTCTTTTTTATTGCATGGAATTAGCAAATGAGCGTGCAGGCCACTTGATTAAGGGAATAACGAACGCTTCGGATATGTATGTCTCTCTTACCACACCCTTTAAACCAGAATACTGCAGCATTTAATACTGCAATAAGGCACTGTTGTAATTATAGGCAGAAATACTTAGGTATAGCAGTGGCGCCGCCGGAGATGATCTGTTAAATATTTTTCCACCTTTAGTTTTACTGAGTTTGAGATACAGGTGACTGGTTAAATTTTGGTTAAACTTTATGTAAAAATTAAATTACTTTTAAGCAGCACCTTTTAGCACATCTGCCTATTCTACGCATCTACGCTAATTAATTCTACTAACTGCACTCTACGCTAATTAATTATTATTCTGTGTTCCCATATCAAACATACTTGTATAATTTAATATAACTGTTACAAAATTACATTATTTATTTAGGGACTCACCTTTATTTTATCTCATTCCACTTGCATTGCGATTTTTTTTATTTAAATTATTGGGTTTTATTTTAGGAAGTGGGTACAAATCCTATTCCTTCATCGTTATCCCTGAACCTATTATCTTAATATAGAATTTTATTTAAGATCTACTTTTACTTTTTCCAATGTCAGCCTAAAAAAATTTTGTTCAATTGCGTATGTACATTTAGGAAGTGCGTATAACTTATAACCGTACTACCTACCGGATTTTTTTGAGACTATTTAAAAATGAAAAGCTTTAAAAGAGTTGAAGGTTATTTATTTTGTTGTGCTAGATATATACGTGATAAGGTAAATTCACCAAGTTGGGCGCTTTTTGCGTGGACCAAAGTTTTTTCATTTAGAAACCAGTCGTTATATTTTGTCACACATAAAAATACTCAATGTTTTCAAAAAGTAAAGTAATGTAAAAGTGTTTTATATTTTTTACCATTTTCACACCTGTTTCTGCCCTAATATGGTATACTTAAGCGTTGCGAAGTTCTGGTTTGAAGGATGTGATTAAATAATGACATTTACATAAGGCGTTCCAACCTACTGATCACGGAATTACGCAAGTCACATGAGACTTAAATCTTATTTGGGGTTTATGTCATCCATGAACGGTGATGATTCCATCAGGTAGACATGACGTTCGTTTGAAAAAAAATAACACTTACTTTTTTCGAAATTTTCGTTAAATACATCGTAACAAGACTTATCTAATCTAACATATCAAGCAACTTAATAAATTCGAGCTACACTTGCTATTTATAATTATAATTATACATGTATCATTTTTTAGGATTTCACCAGGACACATTGAATTATTATGTTTTAACGGAATTCCTTGTACGTAGGAAAGAGGTTATAAAGACTGCAGTTAAGCTGTAAACTGATGATTATGACTAATATTGTACATTCTTAGTAAAATCCGTCTCAAACAGACATTCGTGAGTGCAGTGGAGTAGAAACTACGGATTTCGTGCGTACTAAGTACAAGGAAACGTCTTATTTTGTCTACCGGTTTTCCAGTTGGTGTACCGGCGAATTTCTTCGAGAATGCGAGCTTCATGAATTTAGACGCATAGATGGCACCTGCAACAATCTCAAATACCCTACGAGAGGGTCGAGACACACGCCGCCGTACCGCCTGCTACCGCCTGAGTATGACAGAGGTATATTGATTTTTTATTGTTCCACTGTTGGGCTTGGTTCTCCTTTAGAATGAGAACAGTTTAGTGCACGATGCCGGGAAAGTGTGGATTGATAGTCACATACTTTTGATTGTCTTGAGGATTATGTAGAGTGAGACTATGAATTCCTCTCAGATTTTTTCAAAGATCTAGTAGTCATCGTTTTCTCGAGTTGTAATTACATCAATAATATAAATATAAATGTTTATAGCAAAGAAAAAAAGACTAATCTAAATGTAATTAAAGTATCTGTTAATCTGTATCAAAATAGTCTATGGTTCCGCTCCTCTATGTTTTCTCTCTTGCAATAAATATGGCTCTCGCCGGTTGTTGTACACAAGTGTCAAGTCGTTTTATTTTAGTATCAACTTACATTTTGTTACGTTACGGAAAGTATGAATTAACTTTTTTTCTGCAGTAATTTGCTCTAAGGTCAATTTTGTTTTTCGTGTTCTTTCTAAAAACAATTGGTCTACCATCTTGGGACATCTAATATATAAAATTTCGAATGACGCATTGTCATCTAAAACAAACGTGTACGCAAGATTGCAGCTCAATCGTTTGAGGTTAACTGGTTTATAATTCAGTACACTTGAAAAAAAAACAGAATGGCCTTCATATTCGTTTTTGTTAATTCTTAATAGTTTTTGGCTTGTAAATTATTTCTTTCCAGAACTATAACATCTGTGTAACATCCGTTAATCACTCTTAAAATAATGGAATTAAGTGCGCGCTTGTGTATAATAATGTTAGAGTAGTAATCATCAAACAAAAGATATGCGTAACTAATTTATTAATTTAAGCAATCCTAATATGAATTTGTGCTTCTTAATGGGTATTTGAAATATAAATTAGATCAGTACTCGTTTTACTCTATTTAAAATTTCCGTAGTGTTGTTGTAAAGTATGTTTTTTGTATTACGTATTATGGTGTCGTGTACGTACTTATTTCTGATTCTGACAAAATTTAATAAGGTAATACATTAATTAATTGAGTAGGTGGTAAGTTTAAGATGGAATGTTTCACTTTATACTCGTGGACGAATTGTAAACAACCGTAACTGATATATTCAATACGAATAATTATCCTTGATAAAGATCTTAAGTAGACATTTTTTACAATTGGCATATGTTAACCGTGTTCGTGGATGGTCCAATTTTTCTGAACGCGTGCATATATTTAAATTGATCGACAACTTACACGAAGCCGATCATAGTAAAAACGAATTATAGACCTAACTATAATTCGTTTTTACTATGATCGGCTTAATATATTTGAATTATATTTCGTTTAGTATAAATGTGCAATATTTTATATTTATATTATGTATCACAACCAAAAATGAATTAGAATAATTTAGATTAAATTATTATTTGGTTTAGTGCGACTATGTTAGTACTGTATTTTAGCGATTAATTTATTTTCCAGCTCCTGAGTTTGATCCTCGTCGTGCGAAGGATGGTCAAGAATTGCCTCTCGCGCGGTCAGTGCGGACTACGCTACTCCAGGAAGGTCGCGTACCGGACCAGCACTTCACACAATTACTCTCATATACTCTCGTTGCATTGAGTGGTGATGTCATCGCAATATTTGATACCGGTAAGTTGTTACTTTACATTTTTATATACCGTTCGTTAATTCTCTTTGTGCGACGAGTATGATGATGTTGAGTGTAAGTAAAAGCGAACCCGTTCCTTTCGACCGCGCTTTGAATAAAAAATACTACGAATAATTTCGCTGAAACCTATTTTTATATACGATTGATAGACACAAAACTCTCTCCATAAATGAAAAAACCATCAGCATACTCCACGGTACAAAGCTGATAAAATGAATGGAGGTACGGGTTAGCATCGTATCGGATGTATTTAAACCGCCAATAATATTTTTGACAAGATTTAAACAATGGTAAGTATTGGGAACAATCGACGGCTTAACGTATCCTCCGAAGTACTGAACTGTTCATAAAATATACTTGCTAACAATCACCCATCCAACTGACACCCTGCTACTTGACTTAACTTTAAAGATAGCTGAATATTATCTGCATATGCTTTGCATAACTGCGCGTTTACGATCATTAATGGTTACTTATTAACACGTTTTTATTTTATTAACATATACAAATTAATGACCATTTAATTTACTACTGCAATTAACTACAAATTTCACTGTTACTTTATAACAACGTGACGCATACACGAGTCCATTAAAAGTGGGAAAAACCGATATCTAATTAATGACTGTTGCAGTTAACTACGTGCTGTGGAAACCCTACTGCTGTGCTCCGAGGGGTAGGACGGATCGTGAATGCGTTCCACATACAATCCCCGAGGACGATCCAGTGCACCAATTCTCTGGCATTCGTTGTCAGAATATGACTCGCCCGAGAAGCTTTCAATCCGCTGGTTGTATAAAGAATGATACTGCACCAGTCAGGGTGAGTAATACAATTTATTTTTCACAAGTCCTTGTTAAATTGATTTTGTTAAGTTAAATTACATAAAGGTTTCCTCATATCCTGGTTGCTTTCGTTTTTGATACAAGACGTGAAGTAGCGTGACGTCATATTGGCGGAAGTAGCCTTACGTTTGTTAATCTATCCAAGTTTTATTTATAAACGATCAACTGAAATGGTCAAATGTCGAATATCGGTAAACAAAGCATAGATTGAATATTAATGACGGGCATCAGTAGGTAACTTAAAGTATCAGTACCTGGATGACCGAGCTTTGCTCGGTATACTAAAGGAAACTCGATGTTTTTTAGGACTTTAAACTTTTAGAAATTTACTTATAACTATGAAAAATTACTTACTGATGAAATATGAATAATATATTTTGATCTTACCGACATAATAATAAAAAAACAAAAATACCGATTGCTTCCGATTATTATTATTTTATTTTTAAGTTTTCTTCGTCAATTATGGCGAAATTTAGCTTCGTATTCTAATGATATTGTAAGGGTTTTTATACAATGAACACCCGGTTAAAACGACATTTTCTGAAAATAAAACCTAACTAGATCGATTTATAGAAACCTCCAAAATACAAAACTGCAAGAAAGTCATTGGAGCTGTTTCCGAGATCGTTAATATTTACAAGAATTGCTCGTTAAAAGATATTAGATAAATAGATGTGTAGTTTGGCCAGCATAATTGTCTGACTTGTGGTCGCGGCATTGCGTAATTCATTACAATTTGTGGAGAATCTCGACATTTTATGCTTCCGGATTTAAGCAAAAAATAAGTTTATTGCTACAACGATACCTTGCTTTACATATAATCGTGTAAGTTAATTTGATATTTGAATAATTGCTGTTAAAGGAGTTCGTTGACCTGTTCTTCAAGGAAAATATTTTACGTAGTATTTTTTATAGTTGTTATTTTTTGTTACTTTTCTGTTGCCGTTACTTAATGTTAGTTGGAGCGGAAAATACAGCTGAAGTTACCAAGTAGATAATTTTATAAATTACTGTACTTATTCGTATGAACATTTACACTTAATTACCGTCTTCCTGTGCTTCCAATACTACAATACCATTTTACATATCTTAAGGTTAATATGTATATTTAAAAAATGTAAAATGCACACATATGTTTTTTAAATATTGCCAAAATTTTGCGTTTCTATTAATTAATAAATCAATCTTAAAATTATTTGCAATGAAATTCAAGCATAATTAAAACATTTTGCTTCAATTAACTCCTTAATTTTTGATATTTATTTTTTTAATGAACCAAAAAAATCATGAAATATTTTTTTCTGCACAGCTTGTGTCTTCAACACCGGCATTTGATCTGTCCAACCTTTATGGGAATACGCTAGATACCTTGAATAGGAAGGGCAGGCTGTTCGAAGGTGGCTTTTTGAAGTTTGAAGTCGAGAATGGGAAGACATGGCCTCCCAGTTCCAAAACACAAGCAAACGTTTGTTTGTTGAACGAAAGACCTCGAGAAACTAGGTGTCATGATGGTCGTGAGTATGCATTGAAGTATTCTTTGTAGTTTTTAAACTCATAATTTTCATTTTATATCTTGGCTTAAGGTTAATTTGAGGAAGAGCGTATCTGAGTTCGCGCGATGTTTCTTGGAGAAGTTTTTTTTATTTTGGTAAATGGCATTGCCGCCCATGGACATTTGTAACGCACCCCAGATAAGACTAGAATTCTGAATTCGACCACAGATGCATGTAGCCCTGAGGACTAAATTGGAAAGCCTCGGATAATTTTGTCTACCTTACCACACCGTTCAAACCAACGCTTAACACTACTGTTATTAGGCAGAAATAAGTGTGGTAGTGGTGTTTCTGGAGTCGAGCCATAAAGGATCCTACCACCTTTAAACCGCATACGCCTTGTGTGTGTAAAATAATTTTTATATTTATAAGTATATTAAATTAAAATAGTGACCTAACTGATTTACATTCACAGCGGATGATGGTGGCAACGGTATATTGGGAAGCAACTTGTTCCTGATTTGGATGTGGAGACATCATAATTTTATAGCCACTCAGCTGGCACAGGTCAACCCTTGCTGGGACGATGAGAAGCTATTCCAAACAGCGAGAGACATTAACATTGCGTACATGATGCAGATATATTACTACGAGATGTTAGGATCTCTAATGGGTAATTTTTGTTTTCGTAATATTTCTATGTCACCTCTTTGTACCACAGCATATTTTACACGGTAAAAATATAAAAATTTGAGTATTTTATAGCACTGTTTTAAAATATTTATGTATTAAGCATTGTTCAAAGATGGATAATTTATGAAATATGTGTATTTTTATCTTGGGTGCGTCTTCTGCTGCAAGCAATCCAAATTACGCTTATCACACGACAATTATATTTTTACTTTAATGCTGAACGAAAATATAGTGAGAAAACTTTTACATGAGATTCCAGAGAGATTCCATTTGAGAGGATTCCAGATTATTCTCAAGTGTATGAAGTTTATCAGTTTAATTCATTCTTTAATTAGAACTATACTCATCCTAGTCTCACATTACACCTGAGTCCGTAATGGATAAGTAGAGTTCGTATGGTGATGATTTAAGAGTCATTTTTTTTAATTTATTGTATTCTTTATTCATAGGTCATGCTAATCTCATTCGTGATGGAGTTCTCTCAGACAACCAAGGATTCAGATATTTGTATAACGATCAGTCCTATCCACAAATATCGTTGGAGTATCCTTTCACTCTTCGATGGGCTCACTTATTACAGGAAGCAAAATTAAAGTAAGTTTCCAATGGCATACAGCCTTTTTTAACTACTTTTTGTGTCTGTAAAAGCCAACCATGAATGATTATCACATTAGGAATTTGACTAATATTGTTGTTGGTACTGGGTATAACAAAGTTTAGTTTGTCTAAGATTATTCTAAAAATTAAAAAAATCATACACCTAAAACGCTTATAGATTCTTAGATAAATTTTAATTCATTTATAAATTGTTTAGCTTGAAACAAAATTCCACGTCAAATAAAAATACGATATTTTTGTCACAGAATGTACGACGCAGAGGGTTACCACCTGAAGGATGTGAAAATGGTAAATTTGACGTTACGAACTGGTTTCTTGGTTGATAATATTGAATTTATCACACAGGGAGCTTTCAGACAAGCCAGCGGGAAGTTTGATTACGTAATAGATCCAGATGTAAGTATCTCTAATCATAAACTTTTGCCGGGACAAAAAAACAACTATTTTTATATGTAATGTAGCAAACGAGCTTGCTGTCCACCAAATGGTAAATGGCAACTGTCACCCATGGCCATTCTACCACAATCAAACCTTGACCTTTAGCCAACAGCTCTGGAGTTGAGTCGTAGTCATCGCACTTGACTTGGGTTGGTAACACATGAATATCTTCCAGAAAGACGATACCGGCTAGATAGTCCATTATCTAATGTACGTAATTTTTAAATTTCATTGTACAAGATCACGAAATTTATGAAAAGCAGTAGAGTGGTATCGTGTTCGATTGTTACCACAGTATTCCCAAAAAAATTAAATTACCATTCATATTTCTATGTCATTAAGATAAAATAATTGATTATATGAATTAAAAAATATTAAATCATCAATTTATTTTCCCGATTTTAATTAAGAATTTGTTTTAGATTGCAGAAAAAGCGCTTGGCCCTCACCAAAGGCTCTTGGACGTCACAACGAATGACTTGGGTAAAAACCGATACTTTGGTTTTGCACCTTACGTCAAGTACAAAGAACTTTGTTTCGGTAAACCGTACAAAAGATTTGAAGACTTGCTCGACTCTATAGATCCAGAGGTGAGGAACTATATCTTTTAATAGTTGATTGTTTGACGTTCTTCTACGGCGGTAGCACCATTACATGTCAGAAATGTGTTAGGGTCTTAGAGTATGAATTCACGGTGCGTTTTCCTTATACTTCCGCGCGCGAATGCATAATAGCTGTTTTTTGTTTTAAGAAACCGTGCACGTATAGAATATTCAAATTTAAAGATAGTTGTTACATTCGTAAGAAATGCCAGCCTTTCCACATTTGCGCGCGGAGGCCGAAGAGAAACGCTCCGTGAGTTTTAAACCTTATAGCACGAGTGTAAAGCCTCTAAGAGTGTCTCTAACGAAAACTATTGATAATATGGTTAGCCAGATGAGTAGTACGGTTTAGTAGACCACAAATTTTAGCACTTTTTATTATACCTTTTCTAACGTTTCTTAGGAATGCGCATATTCTTACTAAATTTAAAGCCTTTACCGTTACAGCGTGAGATATTTATTCTATACAAATAAATATAATTGAAATTACTGTTAACAATATTAATATAACAGTTTTTTTTAATAAATGCATATTGAACTTAAATTCCAAAATGGCAGAACGGTTTTTTATGAGAATTTCATTGGTAGATAGCTGATGTTAGAAGGAGTAACAAACCAATCACAATATTAATCAAGTTTCATGGTTATCTAAATTATAGCGAGTAGAACTACTAGCTGAGGTGTATAAAAATTTGGAAGACATAGACTTGATAGCCGGAATGTGGGTGGAAAGACCGATCCATGGCGGTTCAGTACCTCCCACCTTCTACTGCATAATGGTAGACCAGCTCCTGAGAACTATAGTGTCAGATCGACATTGGTACGAGAGTCCGAACAGACCAAATGCTTTTACTATAGGTGAGTAAAATAAAAGTTTTAATTAAGATTACAATTTTGAATTTACAAAAGGATTGTTTAATTATATAAATTAGCATTCAGTATTTTGCACGTAAAAAATATTTAATAAAATATTGCAACTTTAGTGCAAACTCAACACGTTCAATACTTTTCTAAATCTTTGCAATAAAATAAACGAATGATTGCGTATTTTTGTATCATTTTAACATAACAATATAATTAGTAGTAAAATATATTCGTGGTAATTATTTATTAGTAAAAAGCAAACATGTTTTCAGAGCAACTGCTACAAGTACGAAAGGCTACAATAGCGAGATTCCTGTGTGACGTTGGGGATACGGTAACTGAAATTCAGCCGAGTGCCTTCTACAGGGCGGGACCGCAGTAAGATTTTATAAATATAATTACCAATTATTTGTTCTATTCATAACTAAAGCAAGTGAAATACTTAATTAGGAATCGCCATAACTAAGTCTCAATAGTCGTTACATTTTTACCAGTATGCTTCAGAAGGAGGATAATAAAACTTTTCGAGCGTAAAGTATACCAACAAGCGTTTAACATATTATTATAAAGCCAGAAATCGGAGTGTTAAAAAATAATTAACTGAGAAGGAAATGAACGTGATATAATAAAATATATTTTAATCACTATTTTTATAAAGTTCTACGCAAGCCGTAAAATTACGTGAGTTTTATTTCTTAACAATAATTATAAATAATTGTATCGTTCTAGCAACCAAATGTGCAGCTGCGAGCAGATTCCGAAAATGGACTACAGAGTATGGAAGGACTATACCTGTGACTTTCAGCATCAGGAGATATATAATAGCAATTTAAATTTAATAAATCTAAATAACTTTAAATACTCAAGTAAATAGTAATTTTGCCCTGCTCTCATTTATTGATAATTATAATATTATTTATTTTCTGTAATTATTGTAGTTTTATTTGTTTACCAAATTTATCCGTTATAGCCAAAGGAATTAAAATATTGCCGTAATGCTTATAGTGTTGATTTGTCTAACAATCCCATGTTCCAGTAATAACTACACATATGTACATATTTGTGTGACAACCTGCGTATTTGTGTGACAATGACGACCCGCATGGCGGAGCAGTCACCATACCGGTCTGAAACGCAGTGGGTTCCGGGTTCGATCCCCGGCCAGATATATGAATCATGAATTTAGATTTCTGTTCTGGGTCTGGGTGTTTGTGTATTCGTCTTTGTGTGTGACCATGGCACCCACGATACAGGGAATCCTAGTGTAGGGCTGTGAATGTATAAAGCGTCAGCGTCAGCGTCAAGCATCAACCTTTGATTGTGCACTGCTAAATATAAGCCTCCCTTAACCTACGCCACGCGATCCTCTTGTACGTCTCGTGATATTAGCTAGATTACTAGAAGTGTTACATATCTATAGCGTAGATGTTAGTCGCAGTGATGCCGTCGATTCACGATTACGTATTGGAACTTTTAATGTTTTTAATTCAAATGCCTAAAAGGTGGAATGTCTATCGAATTGTATCAGCAATATTGAAGACTATAACTTCTTAATTTTATGCTGATAAAACAGTGGAGCCGAGTATAGGAATTAGGTATATTCCTAAATCATAATATCACCAGTAAAAACCTTTTTTACCAACTTCCCAAAGGAAAGAATTTTTTGTTTCTACGTTTTCTTATTCAATTAGTTTGAATTGTTTTAATACATTCATTTTTAATACATAATTTTAAAATATTTTTTAAGAAAATTTAAGAAAACATCTGAAATTATATCTGCATTAAACCTAATTCACTAAAATAATTCACTTGTTTATATCTTAGAAAATAAATCTATATGAGTGAATAATTTAATATTAACAGTTTTTTGCTATTAACTTTATTACAAAGAACATAATAAAGTCAGTAGCAAAAAGCTGTTATCGTCGATGAAAAATATCACATGAATATTATATTAACGTTAAAAACAAGCCAGTATACCAAATCGAGATTAAAAAAACGATAATATTATACACACAAGATAAAAAGCATCAGGAAATAATAATATTTGGTTAATATTATTATTTCAAACAAGTATATTATAATAATTTGCTAATGAAATGTAGGTACGTAAGAAGTGATATATTTTAGTAATTATCTCATGCATATTTAAAATAATTAGATAATTCATCTTAATTACTTAATATATTTTTTTCATTAAATTGCCCATATTAATATGTACAATTATTAAAATGTGACAAATATTAAAAGATGATTAATATTAATTGTGGTTAGAAAGGGCCATGTCGAAACGAATACCTATAGAAATAATATTGGTTTTGGAAAAAAATTGAAAGTATGACATGAAATTTTGAGATTGGTAAAAAACAACTATTTCAGGAGAACGGTGGTAGAACTCTTTGTAGTTCGACTCCGGCGGCACCACTGATACACTTATTTCTGCCTAACAACAGCAGTGTTAAGCGCCGCTGTGTTCTAGTTTGAAGGGTGTGGTAAGGGAGATAAACTTAACGAGGCATTCCAACTTAGTCCTAAGGAGTAGCAACGCATCTGTGGTCGACTTCAGTTGGGATTCTGGTCTTATCTGGGGTGGATCTCAAATGTCTATGGGCGACTGTTGCCACTTACCATTAGGTGGAATGCATGCTCGTTTGCTACTCCATCATATAAAAAAAAAGCTACTTCAGACCACACAATTTTATCATCCAAATAATCACTTATTTAATAAAAGGCTACTTACACAGTAGTTCTTTAGTGACTTGTGTATTTTTATTTCTGGTATTAAAGTTATGGTGGCAATTATGTTTATCAAACATTAATATAAACGAATAGACTAACTCTATATGTAATATTTCTTAAAATTCACCAAATTAGCACTCAGCATATCTGTAGTTTCTATCCTCACACAAAAAATAAACAAACTATAGTAACTAGTACAAAGTTATTTCAAGGTTTCTTGTTTCCCGTCTTGAAAATTGGATTTGGGTTAGAATATTCAACTTCAGATGTTGTCCATCGACTGATTCAATTTATTTGTAATGCATAAAAATATTAAGGTCATCGAAATAGCCCGCCCGATTTCAAGAAAACAGAAAGTTATGTATTGTACGCATTTTTTATATATGGTTGAAGATTTCTCCGAAATGGTTTTATCGAATTGGGATAGTTTTAACTGCTTATACATTCTAATTCTAAGACTCTAAGACTCTCAGAGAGTGAGAGCATGATCTTAGGACTACACTTTAGTTAAAACACTTCATTCAGTTCAACTCACTGCACACTTCTACAATTTTCCTGAAGTCTTTAAATATAAAACGGCTTGCTTGTATAATTAGGTCTTTCCGTAGTTTAAACGGAGATTGAACAAAGTTTGTGAACTAATTTCAATGAGCTTTTTTTCAATAAAGAGACGTAACATCGCGATAATTCTATTTTTAATTGATGATGAGTTTCAGAAACTGACGCTTCAATTATTAGCGCTTTTAATTAATGAATACCTACTAATGAAAATTCCCAAACATGGGTCCCATCGGAGACATATTCTATTAATTTTTAACCTTGAAATCCTTAAACCATTATGCAGATTTTACGTTAAAATTTAAGCACATACTCATTCTAAATGTAGCACATGTTAGATTTTAAACAAATATTTATCTTTTAAATTTTGTTTCGCAATGGGTGAGTAGATGTAGGTTTATTATTAAAAAAAAGATTATTATAGAGCACAAAAAATGTAACAATAGTATGACTTTTAAACCACTACAAGTTACGTACGTCCGCTCTATCTGTGTACTGTAGTAGTGTAAATTATCTAAAATAAGTTGTTGAGCTTACTGAGCAGTGCTATAGCGGTGAGGGATAACATCGTGAGGAGACCTACACGCCTGTGAATTCTTTGAAAAAAATATTATCAATTTTTTTTTGTATGATGGAGTAGCAAACGAGCATGCAGTCCACCTGATGGTAAGTGGCAACTGCCGCCCATGGAC
>DWRA01000417.1:0-25375 GCA_018250295.1 Spathilepia clonius | reverse complement strand
ATAATTAATTTGTAATACGCACATAACTTCGAAAAATCAGAGGCCTGGGGTTTGAACCTCGGACCCCTCGACTGAGAGGCCGTGATTCAACCACTAGGCTATCACTGCACTACTTCATTGTCCACCGGGTAAATCATTTGCGAATTGTAACTTATTTGGCTTTTTAAGGACAGTCAGGAACAGATTTAAACCTAATTAAACTGAATATTAATAAAACAATTTTCAACAACATCTAACAGTAGCAGGATAAGAAAATGAGGAAACACGAGATTTTACAATTAAATAAACACCGAGCGAACCACACACGTCTTTGAAGATTCAATTGAAGAACAAAAGACTTGTTTTGAAGAATCCGATAAGTACGTCAGCTTAATACGTAACATCTCATTCCATTTGTTACAATTCACGCGTAACAATCAAAAACAAAGGTAAACTGTAATAATCTATTTGATACGTAATAATTGTAATTGTATTCATATACATGATATTATTATATGTGCACTGTGCATTAGATGTGCAGAACGATTGCAAATGAGTATATGCGATGTAACGCATATTGCATACAAATTTATATGACATTTTCACTTAACCATAGGTGTTTGGCGTCACGTGTGCATTATGCGTGGTCACGTTCGAAACAAATCGAAGCCCAGCATTCCACGGTAACAATACTAAAACTCGGAACTTTACTGCCTCTTATCGATAAGCGAAATTGCTTCCATTGGATTTACGATACCTATTCCCGAGAACGAGTAAATAGAAGTTACATTAAACAGTGGAAACAAATGAAAATCAACAGCATCTCCAGCTAACAAAATGTTTATGCTCTAAATGGAAATACAAATGAAAAAAAAAACAATTCCATGTAGTTTTATTTCGAAATGACATAAACGTAACATGTTGAACATAAAAAGCTTACCATGTCGGATAATATAAATATGTGGAAGAAACAACAATATATAGTTGGTAAGCCACTTGACCGGCTTCCCTAACAATGAGGACGTTATTAAAAGCTATATGATTTCGGAATTATAACTTCAAGTCCTAAAATATATATTTTTTATTTAAATGTTAATACAAAACTGAGTTAGCATTGAACGTAATTACAATAGCCCATTGCATGTCTAATGAGCCACATTTAATACGGTGGCCAATTTGCTTCACTGAGTCACGGTAATTTTTCGAAATTGTATAATTTAAGTATTTTACCACGGAACTTAAAATGAATGAAATTTAACAACTCAGTGGTGTACAAAATTTTCTTAAAATTCATATAATTGATACTAAGAATAAACTCTGACTAAATTTACCGGACATTTAATTAAATGTAGAAAATTGGAAATACAAAAAGAAATGACATTGAATTGAAATAGGCAAACTAGCAGAAACGTAGAATGATGAAAAAAAAATTATGGAAAGGCATCAATTGTTTTCCAGAAAAGATCAAAATTTGATAATTTGTAGTAAGCAGAAATCTTGATTGATACTTAGAATACAACGCATTCAACATCAATTGAAAATGGCAGTTGGGTATTATGTTCGATACAGAATCTACGAATTGAAATTATCATATATGATTTTAGGCTGATATTATCCCAGAATTTATACATTTTATCATGTAACGGGTACTCACGATACGAAATTTTGATTTCTTAGTTGCCGATATTTCCACCCAGTTGCATGGATCGTGGTCACGGCAAAACACGGCGGAACTCATTTCATTATAATAATCATTTTACTCATAACATCTTCAAATTAATATAATGAATATCTTTAAAATAAAACATGGTATTTTACTCTTCAATGCTATTAACACATGCAGAATGAATGTAACACATACATAAATACAGATTTCGAACAATACATGTTCCATATCGCACTGTAACCTGAGTGTGGCCATTGTATTTTCCAGGCAGCTCGACATTTTATTTAACTGGAGTAGTTAGCACAACCAAGCCTGGACAATGGACTTGAACAATGCGCTGAATAATTAAAAAACATAAAAGAGCCTTTTAACGAGGAAACATTTTTTTAAAGACATTTTCTTAAAGGACAGCTACTGTCTTTATAGAACTTACAGCTCCACAGAGTTGGAGGATGATGAGGCCTCAGGGCTAACCCTAAAAGAAGTAATTTACAACTCAAAATACGTGTTCACGATTAAGATGACGTCCGTTCGGGTTTTTCCAGTTTTTTTCCAAGTTTCAAGGACGTTCGGTTCGGCCATTGTATTCAGGGGAATCCCGAAATTGAATTAATTTAATATATTTTTTTATAAATAAGTAAATCGCTTACAAGTAGACTATTACCACGGTAAGCATAAAAAAAATTGGGTTACACTCAAAATAATGTTGTTTTAAGAAATTTATGTCCGATGTCGCAATATAGGTGTTGCCAACCCTAGTTGAGGTTAGTTGAAGTTATTAAGATTACTTGCAATTTTAAATGCATAAATATTTTTTTCCAGAATATTAACAATTTTCCACATTTACAATCATTAATAAATCTATTATGTTTCACCTGCACAGAAAACGGTGCACGAAGTTCTCACGTGTAAAATAAAAGTGGTTTCATTAAGATTGTATAATGACGCTTGTCACCAATTTAATTAATGAATATGTAAAGACCTCTAGTTGAATGACAATAAAATACCAACAACGCATGAGGCCTGGCTCGACTTTAAAGTTAATATGTGGACCAATGAGCCGGTCGACATATTAACTTTAAAATAAAACATATGCCTATTATTATGCTATTTAATATTAAAACTTATATTTAATTTTAAAGATAGATAAGACAGAGAAAAAGTTTCTAAATAGGGAAGGGGGGTTATACCACAATTTCCTCTTTTCCTGTGATTGTCGTAGCAGGCGATTATTTCTTATTTCCCGGAGATAGGCAGTGCGAACTTCTTGCGAAGCTAGTTATCTATCGTAGTTATCAAAACTGTTTCAAGGGCTATTGGGTAAGCCTATACATGAATGCTACCTGTCTATCAATATCTATAAAGCGTTGTGTGAGTGCTTAAGTTCTACTTGTATGTTATTTGATGAAAAGCAAGTATGCATGTAGTCCACCTGATGTGACGGGGCAAATGCCGCCATGGATATTTATAATCCACCCCTGATAACACTAGAATCTTGCCTAAGGTCGGTCACAGATGCATTGCTATCCCTGAGGATAAACTTGAAATGTTTCGAATAAGCATGGCTAAGGGAGACACACCCTTCAACTCACAAGACAGAAATAAACTACACTTCAAATAACTACTAAATAATACACCTCCAAACTAGAACATAAAAACGCCACTTGGCTGTCATAATAGAAATAGGTATGAGAACAAAACATTATCCTTACAATAAACAAGGTCCTCGTATTATTCATTCCAAATATAAAATTGCCTTTAATACCATTATTTTTAGACACACAATGATAACAACGAATGGGGGAATATAATATGGTAGCTTGTTGACGTTCAAAAAGAGTTCTCTATGAACCAACTTTGATTAAATGATTTTTGATTTGATTTGAATACTAAAATTAAAACTTATGTAATCATATGTTTATTTACTAACTTTATTATTTGGCCGCGGGCTCATCTCGCGTGCAATGCCTCTTTATCACTCACCGTTGTTGAATACGACGAAAATAACTATTTGGATACTCGTACGAGATGTATGCCACGGCCAACGTATTTAAATAGGTTTTGAAGAATATTAACAGAGCGCCATTGTTGTCATGGGATATCATCGTTCGCAGGTCTGGTCTAGAAATCAGGGGGTCTCTGGTCTACAAATTTTATGCGATTGCTAAGTCATAAATTGGCCGACTTGGTTTAATATTAAGATCTCTCTTTTTTTCGGTAGAAGAATTGCGTTGCGAGACTTGTTATACATTTTATGTTTTTTATTGTATGTATAGTTTTGTTTAAATGGCAGGTTGTTCCTTGGAGATTATTTATGGATTTGAATAACCCATGAAAATCACAATAAATAGCTGACATTACTTATTCTACAAGTTGAACCGTACCGTGTCCACCAATATCTTAGCATAGTGTAGTATCAGCGAATAAATGACCATCTTATCAATGGGTCACAGTAGTAGCTCCATTATTAAAGAGTGTTATCTTCTCATTAAATTCCATGTAGAGAAGAATAATCGTGTATATACTTATATTACAAACATGTAATCATCATTATTCTGCATAACAGCCTTAGAGGCTAAAGTTTATCGAACTTGAACTCATAGTTATATTCGTCGGGACTCGGGAGTAATCAAGATATAAGCTGAGCGGGTCAAGAACCCAAGGTGGCTCGAACTCGGCCCGAAAGCGGATATTTGGTTGTTCACTGCAATAGAAATTAATGGATTTTTTTCTGAAGGCAGATGTCCGAACAACCAATGATGGGATCGATCGAATTTTAGATGAAGCTAAGCATCTCGTAATTTAGCGGTATTGTTCAATCTCTGGAGGATCTCCATAACGTTCGTTCTCAAAGATGTAGAAAGTATGCCAATAGAATATGTGTGTGGCTAGTGTGGTGAACAATATGCAAATTACCCTATTCATATTGATAACCCATACTCAAGATGATAAATTGATCTCGTTTCTAGTAAACAATATTGTGAGATGTTGCGGAAACAGGGAATCAATAAGTTTCATTGTTAAAATACGATAGCAAAAGCTTTTGACATACGCAGACCGCAAGACATTGTTAAAAGGATGAAGAAACACTTTATAACTAATATTAAATAGTGCGTACATGTCATTGAACCCTTATCATCACATATAACATTGGGAACATTTTGAAAAGAAAACAATCAGTCCCAATATTGTTTGTCTTATATTCGCAGGAGGTGTGAATACACTCGTTTGTATTAAACATTTTTCATTTAGATATGAAGGCATTAACCTATTTACATGAGACACTAATTGAAGACCGAAATAGAAAAGAATTATGACCATTGCTTATGTATTAGGTAGTAAGTAATAACAACACGATTTAAGTAATTGTTTTTACAGTCTTAAATGTTACGTCTTCGAAAAATTTACTTTCAATTATCTTCACTTATTATGAATAATAAAATCTATTTACAAATAATATTCATGTAATTAGTAAGGAATAAAATTCTTTTCCGTGTCGTAAATAACTATAATTATATGACGAGGGATTACAAAAAACGAATTATCCGCATCATCAAGTAAAAGTTGATTTATCAGAATTGCAGAACAGACCTTGAGAATCAGCAGTCCACAATTTTTTACGTGCCTACATTCTTATTGTTAAATAAATATTTACAGCTCATAAAATGGTATCAGCATTTTACAATGAGAAAGCCCGGTGTGTGAAAGATAGTCAAAAGTTATACTTAGAAAAGTGATATACATATTGAGAACAGTTCTTTAACTTAAGTAAGTGATAGCAATAAATTTGAAGAGAATATCTGGTTATAAACGGAAAGAATATTTTCATTGATCAAATCTCGGGGAAGAAAAATGAACGTTAATCTTAGCTAGTCGACGACGATGGTTGTTTTATAGCTGTGTTTGATAATCTTAGGAAATTTCTGATATTACCTATAGTTACGATCTTTGTATTCCGCTTCATGCAATTGGGAGTGATCGACATTGCAGAAAACCGGTTTAACTACTGCTGAAATTCGCCGCACCAAATCTAGATCTCTAAACTTATGTGTAACAATGGTACTATATCTAAAATATATCATGTACAAGATTTAAGAGCAATAAGGAAAACTGCTTAATATGTATTAAATTCTTTTAACAGAAGCTTATTGACTTTTATCTTTAGAAGCGTCTTGATGCAGCGGCAGATTCAAAAATTTGAAATTTCTGAAATGTGCTTTCAAAGACGAGACTATCCAAATACTTTCTATGCACTCTGAACAAACAGTCCAATGTCGCTTTCACTCATGTTGTGTCGGGAATAAAATTGACTACAAACTTGTAGTCAAGTTCTTGAAAATTTTTTAACACGTTTTTTAAAAGGTTTTTTGCTTCATTCATGATCATTGCTAAAGAATTATAAATGCCAAAAACATCAATCAAGCGAGGTTGTAAATGGTTTAACGGTTTTATAAAAAATATTTCAAAGCATTGAATTCAAAGATTGCTTCAAGAGCAAGTTCACACTTCACTCAAAGATTTTAAAGCTACATAATTTTTGGGCTGGAGAACGTAGGTGCAGCATTCAAATGCTACATCGAACAATTGTGAAATGTCGGATATGTAAATGTATTACTCACTGGGGGATCTGCGATCTCTGGTTTTGTGAATCCATTTTTTCTGTATCCATTCAAGCCGGCCTCCAGTTTCCCATTGTAGTGCCCATTGGTGAGCGTCGTCGTCACCGTTAACGCTGACATCATGAACCAATTGTCCAACTAACTACGATTTTTAATCGGATAAGTCACAATTTCAGTTGTACTATCGATACAAACTGTGGAATGTCTGTTGCATCGTTACCAAAATAAAATTAACCGTAGAGTGATCAGTCTCAAAAAGTAAATCAATAAAATTCACAAAATAACGAAATGACAAGCAACGCCAAGATCGTATTTTCTTAAATAAGGTTGAACGTCAGTGGTCACTCATGTAATAGCGAAGCACAGCTGCGATAACGAATAACACGAGCAGTCTCCGCGAGCCGAGGGCCGTGACTATGAGTAACTGAGGCAATTGCAAGCAAGGAGCCGGCGGGCGCGGAATGTATAGCCAGCCCGTCCAGCCACTATGCGGGTGTGCGGCGCGGCGCGGGGGAGGGCGACGCCGGTGGCGCGACGCCGACGTGGAGGCTCGTCAGAGTCGTCAGACACGCGAAATGACGCGACACGCCACGAACCGCACACTTTGGCCGGTTCACATAATTTCAAATTCGCTAATATTAATTCAATCGAAGCCCACACATTTTTGTCAAGGCCACACGGACAACTTCACATATTTTTATTGTCGACTTCTTCACCTATATATCGGAATTCAGTCCACGTTGCAGATCTTATGAAAATCTGCTGTAACACCGTAACGTCACCTCCGCATTTGATAGCTGTAATACAGATGTTTCACATGGTTCGTAAACACGCAACTTGTTGTTATTTGTGTTTGATACACAACGACGAAAACAAACCCTTAAAATATAATGGCAATGTTTGTTTTCATTTTTGTTCCAACTTAATTAGAAATTTGATTACTTTTTAAACAATGGGATCAGATAAATCAAGAAGCGCGAAATTTTATTGGGAAATTAAAAAATATAACGACTAGGTAAAACTATCGGCATATCAGTAAAATAGTTTGTTATATCTTACGCCATAATATGCTTTTGTAAATTTAACTAGGCATCACAATGATGCTGGCATGACGCATTTATATAATCTCTTTAATTGGACACTACTTGCTTAAATAATTCGTTATATTCTCATTTGAAATGTATTAGAAAATCTGTGAACGTATGTTTATCACCTATTAGGTTAATGATTCATACCGTTATTAATAGCATAAGAATATTCTAATCTAAACATTTAAATTATTATTCAATTAATTGAAATTGATAGACTAGTAAATAAGCTTGATGTATTTAAGTATTAATTTAATATTTTAACATAAATTTGATATTTTGAATATTTGTGGTAATACTCTCATTTGCAAGATGCAGTCAATAAAATTACTAATAAATCCAGTTGAAGACATAATAACGAATCCTTAACATCTAGACAGGACCAATGATTTGGCGGAAATGAGACAGGAAATCTGCAATGCGCTTGGCGGCAATAAGAGTAAAATACAGAAAGAACTACAGACCAGATTTAACTTTCATAGGATATAGTATTATAAACTGCGAGAGACATACTTGTACGTCTATCAACTTATAATTAATATGGTAATTTAATAATAACATTTAGCAGTACAAATTTTAATATCATGATCGGCAAACTAAATTAGTTAATTGGAATACTCCGGAGATTGCAATATTTGATTCGGATATAAATTTCTGGGTCAGAGATCGATTAGTTCAAACTGTAGACCACAAACCCATCTACAATCTTATTCATTTCACTAATCTTATGACAATTCACGTAATACGACTCTTATGTCACAAAATCCATATAATAATAGAAAATATAGTATAAACATTATAGGGCACTCTATTTTGGAAAGACCAAATCGTACACTACGAGCGATTACGTCATTTTATTCTTAGAAATGTTAATTATAGCATTCACAACAAAAACTGCAAAATATTTTCGGCGCGCGGCGTTTCTTGTGAAAGGCAATACCGGCCTATGTATTGGCTAAAACTGGAGTTGCCCTTACGATCTATTAATATTTACCTATTATTTTAAATATTAGAGCCAACGACCGGCACACTGACCGATATGCGAGCGCCAAATTAGAATAGCTTTAGATTCATGACGAAGTTGCCAACGAGCAATTGGCATCTCCCTATTTCGAAACAACACCTTACAATTATCGCTGTTAGGAGCAGAGCAACAAAAAGCCTACTTGGAACAGGAGCTAATTTTACCGGTCGCATAATTATTCTTTAAAATTTTTAAACAGAAAAAGTTTACACGGCGTGATATCACACTAAATTAAATATATATATATATTTATGAAATTTCATACGTGATAAATAATCTACCGAAAGCCATTTTAAGTTGTTCAGTTACTCTACCAAAAGACTTTATTACCTTTTTACATTTATGTCCCAGGATAGGTGTATAAATTATTATGACATTTTTAAAATTCTGAACTTTTAGTGAATAGTTATAATAGATTTACGCCTGATAATAATAATAAATCTTGACGTACTTCTTATCACAGTTTGAAATTTGAAGTTAGGTAGGGACAGATTGCCAAATTACGAGCTTTGGCGGGATTTTTTTTCATAGATTGGCTATTACTAATGGGCGTTTATGAAGCTTAGAATGGACATTTCCGCAATTTTTGTAATGATATTCTAATCTAGAATAAGTATACTGTGTGAATGGTATCCTAATATAGAAAAGTTCAACAAATGTCTGTATGTACAGGCTGATTTAAGCATCTACTAACGAGATATGTACAGAACCGGATTTTGGGACTTAACCTTTATTTTTACTACTACGGCGTAGTGAAAAAAGGGTTATGATTGTGACTGTATGTACGTTAATCTGTCCCGTCATACAACAAAACGTTCTGATAGTGATTTTAAGATGATAGCCGTGGTCTGATGCTAGATCATTTTCAGGTTATCCTCGGGACATCACTATAAAATCATTTTCTAGGTTCATTTTTTTTAAGCCCTACTTTTACATCCTCGAATTTTAATGACTAAACTTATTCTTTATTTATTTCAACGATATTTAGGATTTAACTAGGTACATCACAGAATCATATAACCCATGTAGCATGCTTCCGAAGCCACGAAGGTAAGCTCCTACTCGGTATTGTACTGCTAACGAGGTATTATACAAATCATTACCGTGACGAACGAGGTCGTTTCAGCGACATCATTTTCCAACGTGACATAGTATTCTGTGTACACTTTAAAAATTACGCAGCGTAGCTACGATCACGCCACATTGTTGGCCCCGAGCCCAAGCTATTGATCATTTGGCTTTCATATCACTCTTAAGAAGAAAACACGTACGATTTTTATCATGAACCATGGCTATGCAACTTTAACGGTTTGACCTATTTTATGAGTGAATTATTACTTTAAACTTCTATAACCATATTGACAAAATATTATTTATATGCTACAATAACTTTAAACTAATCGGTCTTGCTGTTTCGAAGATTATTTACCTCAAACAAGCAGACAGACGAAAATCTTAATAACGGTTTTCTGTTATCGTAAGTATCTTATATGTACTCTCATATTATTAATCATTTAGTAAGCAAAAGGAATTTTGATATTACAAACAGACACTTAAATTTTATGTATTTGTAAATAGATATAATAATACTTAAAAGAAAACAAGACGAGAATTCATTATTGACAAACAACCCTGTTTTGGTTACAAGTTTCAATCAGCTGATTCAATATCGAAAATGGAGTTTACAAAGAGATTATTTTTATACTTCATAATTGTATGTGAAAATACTACCTGACTTTAAATGGATGGTAGGAGCCTTCTGCAAATCTGATTAAAGTGGGACAAACATGAACACTATTTGTACTGTCACTGCTCATACTAAGCAAATATTTAACTGCACAAAGCAGACATTTCATATTATCTTTTGATTTCACTTGCACTGGAAATATTGTTAAAGTACAGTGCAAGTAACTATGAATCACATCAACATGTAATATTACAAAGTGATAAATTATAATATTATTATTATTAATTTATAATGTTGTGATATTATAATACGATTATTATTAATTTATAATATTGTAATATTATAACATTATTATTATTAATTATATATCTCATTTTAAAGTTGTCATTATTTTAGTTCATTTGGTCAAAAACTAAAATCAACACCATAACATTGGCTACATAAAGTTGCAATTTTTTCAGAAACAACTGCCTAGAAAGTAATTTTAAATATTTGATTTCTTAGGTGTTGTGACATGATACAAGAACATCAGACTAGTACACACCCTTGGCATAGCAATACTTATGCTGTATGTGACCAACATGTGGTTTTTTTCATTTGTGTACAATCTGTAAATAATTTTAGTGTCTAACTGATGTGGATTTAATTTTATATAATGTAATATCTTCTTCATAATCAACGAGTTTTATATATTTGGATAAATACTTATTAAAAACAAGAAGTCATTATTCTGTTTTCTATTTGTATCAAAGTAACATACATAAACATAAGTTTTTTTATTGATGAATAACATAGTAGTTTCTGTGCTTACAAAGTGGTTATATACAATATCTCACTTATATAAAACCTTAATGTAAATAGCATACAATTGTCACCTAGTGTGAAGAAGGCATGCCAGATTGTGCTATGTTCCATCAAAGCCCCTTGATACACCACATAGGACTTCTGGTATGAATACCATAAAAATATTTATTTCTCTAGTTAATGTTCGTGGTAGGCAGCTACAAACTCACTTCGGTGTTTTTTTACAAGCTTTTTGCAATTTTTGGAAAAGCAATTTGAAACTTTTTAATGCTATTCATGTTTTGAAAGAAATCTTGTTATAACACTGACATTGCATGAGTTGTGATGCATGATCTGCTTTAAAAATTTGATATTAACACACTTTGTAATAAAACCTGATTTTAAAATAATAACATTTTTTGATTTCAGTGTAAAACTCATATATTATCAGAATGATGTGTCAGATATTTTCACGAAATCCAACTGAGTTAATTAAGAACAGATTTCTTTTTGTTATAATTATTTACTATTTGTGGCAGTAATCATTGTCTTCAACAATGGTACCTAAATTAATTCATACAAAATTTTCCCATGAACTCAGTATTCAAATAATTATAAGCTTACTTATTTTCTCCTTCAAATTTCACCTCTCTTTTACAGAAAAAGTTAGTCTTTTAAGTACTGTTTGTTGTACAGTCAAAACTATATCACCATTAATATGTCATACTAAGAAATGCTTAATAGATTGCTTTGCAGTAATTGAAATTTTTCCTTATAGCATATACTATACATGTTTTAATATTCACAACACTAAAGAGTTTGTTTTTTAAACAATTACAAATACAAATTGTAATTACACTATAATTCATATTTAATCACACACAACATTAAATTTATTGTAGAATAGTTTCATGTACAATTATTATTCAGTACCAGCTGTATTAACGCAATGACGACTCGAGAAGTGATGAAATACGAAGAAATAATTATTGTAAATAAAGAAGTGTCTTACCGGAATGGGTTCAAGTAAAGTCTGGCTGGCGCTGCAGAAGCTGGTCTCGCTGCCGTTGCGTCCCTCCCCGCCGCCAGCTTCGAGTACCTTGGAACTCATTTCCTCCTCGCTCTCTTGCCGGGTCCTCTTGCGAGACATCATAACATGGCACCTACTATACTAATTACTAACACTCAAGGCACTTAGGCTCTAACTTGTATCTAGTTGCAACCAACAACACCCACACTTACGAGTGGTGTCTTTCGCACTGCCAAATCAAGTTTCATAACCTAGCTGGTCATGAATGCAATGCCGTCAACTATCAAGTGCGCAAGTGATTCAAATTTCTGGCGGGATTAATGAAAGGACAAATAATATCATCAACGTGCATAAAATACGAAAAGCGACAAAAGATTTTATAGTTTTAAAATAAATATGTTCTCTCCGAATGACAACAAAACAGAGAGATGATCAAATTCAGAACATCATGTCATGAAAAAATATGGTACTGTCAAAACCAAAATGTCATTGTCAAATATGGGACTTGTAAGTTACCAATTTCTGCAAAATGTTTTATCATTTCGCATGCCACTACCATTGACAAACACTTGAATATAATAAAATGGTTCAACAACGTTCTTTATTGTATTCATCATTTATTTTGGAATAATCACACCGCTTATTTATATAATTCATTATTTTCTTTGAGTAAAATTACAGTGTGTACAAAGGAACCAATGAGGTTTGTTGATGGTTCCCATAAGATATAACAGAGCGGGAACTTTCAAAAACAAGAAACACACAATTACTTATAATAATGATAGTTTTTCAGAAAAGAGATGAGAGGTAATGAATATTTTATAAATTACTGCTTCCACTGTAACTTAAGAGTTTAGAATAAATTTAACGAGACAAAGCGTTGTACATGAGCGTTATACTATTGTATTACATGAAAAACAGCTATGTATTTGATATATGCATTTTAGAAATTTTACTTGCCAAAATTAATAAAAATTAGGCTTACGAGTGTATTTGCGTCTTGTATGTTTTAATTTAGTTATCGTTAAAATAAATTTGAAAACATGTTTAAGCAGTGGTAACTTAGCGGTTTAATCTTAGCCTCTCGGTCATCAGAGGTTCGAATTTTGAAACCCAGGCTCCCACATCTGACTTCTCAAAGTTACGTAGGTACTACAAATAATTATAACCAACAGTACTAGAATAGATCGTAAGAAAATAAGTTAAAAGATGTCATAGTTATGCGAAATCTATCAACTCACACTTAGTGCATTTGCAATATCAACCAACATGTTGAAACAAGTGTGCCATGTAGGAATTAATAAATAAAACGACTAATTTAAATGTCAATAACTTTTATTTTAGTTAAACAAAGAAATGTATATATAATATTATATATATTTATTGAATAAAATTATTTCTTACAAACAGACAAGTCTCGTCCTTTGCGAGAAACTGCTACAAGTTCCCTACGCAGCCGAATATGGCAAACTAAAATATTGAATGTTCCTGAATGCAGGGGGTCCAATTTATCGTGTTACATGTAAAAAATCAACGCCCAGACGACTATTTTCATTGCACAAATGAATAATAAAAATGCATAATCGCTTCCAAAATAAATATAAGCAAGCAAAAGATTATAAAGGATAAAATGCACGAAAATTGTGAAACAATTCATTTCGTTTAATACAGGTCATTATTTTCCCTTTAATTTTTAATAGATACTCTGCTGATACTGTAACAGGAAGCCAAATAAATCTAGACAACAATTGGACCGACCACATTATGGTCTAACATGGCTTATGAAAAACAACATCATTTTAGAAATCGACATCTACATGGTCAACAAGGTACTACTTTTCAACGGATGAACATCAAAAAATAGTAAAAATATATCACAGCAATTTTTAGCCCAACAGATGTTCTCTTTAAGAATGAGATCGAAGAAACAATCCTTAACAAGGATAGAAATAAAGTGTACATACTTTTCATGATTATTAAATTATTATTATTTAACCAGTCTATTTAAACAGAGAAGACACATAAGGTGTAGAATAGGTATTTTTATATGCCATAACCGTTACATTATATAAGGTTTAAAGTTATCATATAATAAAGGCGGTTGATGAAGGATTAATCAATACAATGATGCCATCGTAGAGGGAGCGTGACTGGCAACGGAACGCAGTGTGGAGCGGCGTGTGGCGGGCAATAAATACGGAGTGGCGCGGGAACACCTAAGTCGATAGCGCCACCTTCAGTGCCTCCTGGTGTTCGGAGCTCAGCTGCATGAGGCATGAGTTGAATAACTCTGCGTTTGTCTGAAATATATTATTATATTTAAAATTACGGTCTAATTAGAGACAGTCTAGTTGTGTCTCACATGCACTATCATAGCTAGAATGACTAGCCAGACGGACCATAAGTACTCTAAAAAAACGATCATCAAGATATCTAACACTGATTGATTAGAATAATTGTAAGATAGGATTATTTCTTTTTAAAAACAATTTCGGAGGACGCAAATTTCAAATCTTTCAAAATCATTTATATTTTTCAATAATCACCTGTATTTGTCTGACGAGTCCAACCATCTGCGCGAACACGGGACTGTCGTTGGGCACGGCGTCACGCAGGAACGCCTCCGCGAGCATCGCGATGACGCGCTGCGGCGCGTCGGGCGTGTCGAGCGCGGGGTGGCCGCCCGCCGCCAGCTCGCACAGCAGCGAGTACACGTGCGGCGCCTCCTCCGTGTCCTCCACCACCGGTAACCAAGTCAACCTAGAATACGACACAATCGTTACTACGATACCTTGTTTGTAGTTTAATTATAACTGTTTGTAATTATCTGCCAATTTGATAGGTCACAATTTGTATTGAAACTAAAGCGCATCTACATGGATACTTATGTCATAATAAGTCATACATACATCGACATTAAAAAAAGTGGCGAACTTATAAGTAGGTTCTAGGTTCCAAAATGTTATATGCCCTTTTAAAAGATATCCGCAGAGACGCGCATTAACTTGAAGTTGCTAGAATTTTTTTAATTCTGTTAGCTACTAACCAATGCCTGATGATTTCATCCCTGTTAATCTGTGAGTGGTTGTATTTGATAATCTTGGTGACGGCCGAGATAGCGTTCTCTGTAGCGTTGAGGTTCTCGACAGATCGGGAGCCAGGTTCAGCTATGAGTGCAGCGAGTAGCGGTACAGCACGAGCACAAGCGCTAGCGAACTGTGCACCTCCGTATTGCGCCAAAACACCGCATCCGTATGCCGCCGCCTGGCGCACTTCGGGCTCTGGCTCGCGCAGCCCATTCAACATGGGTTCCAAGAATATATCTTGATACTTAGCACATGCGGGTCCTAGAACAAAACAAATATGATTTACAATCATGTACCAGGTCATATAAATTTAACTAATAAATACATTATATACTGCGATCCCAAATATTTTCATGTTTATGCAGTGCAATTGTTATATAATTTACCTCCATATTCAATAACGTCATCAAAAATACAAATGGCCCATTGCCTATCAGAGTAGGGGCGTCCGGGGTTTAAGAGTTGAATCAAATGTGGCAGCAGCGAATCAAGATGTGGGAAGAAGTTTTCGCGGTAAGCGATCATCAGAGCGTGCAGTACGTCCGCCACGCGCGACAGTCCGTACACATCTTCACTATCCTCATCAGCAAGCTGCTCCTCTACAACCTAAAATAAATGACTTGTTTGATCATTTCGCATATTGTATAAATGTCTCTATAATAACTGTTGCATGACAAAATACTGGTTTTCAGACAAAGTAATTTCAGAACCTACACCTTATAATTTTGAGATTAGCTAATAATATAATCGCTAATTGAGATTCATATATTCACCTGCATAATTAATGCATTCATCAAAATTTTATGTGATTCAGTTTGTGTTTACAGGTGTATTATTATTTTACAAATGTTTTTAAAATGTAACATTTTCTTAAATGACAAAATACGTATTAATGATGATTACATGTGATTGCTAAAGTCAATGAACCTATTGGAGAAATTGTATTCTCAATGGTATTTTAACGGCAGTTTGGGTTGCTCACCTCGTCATAATCTTCGTCGTCTCGCTTCTGGCGGCGTGCTGCGGCGCGATTGAAGTGCTCCGTGAGCAGTTTGTTGAGAATGCGAAGCACATCAGCCATCATCTCGTCCGAAAGGCAACCAGCTCCCAAAAGTTCAATGCACTGCAATAAAGAATGTCTATATAGACCTTAGAAATATGTACAGAATATTTTTTCTGTTGTTACATCACTGTCAAAATAGCACAGACTATGAATTAAACTTTTGTTGTTTGCACATATGTAATAAAAAAAATAATAGAAATTACAAAGAATCTTTGCTGAGTAGTTCTACATATATTTACTTTTTGCTTCGGATATTAATTTTGGACTTCAATTAATGGCTTATGAAACTTAAATAACTTCATAAAAAAATATTCCATTAAAACCGTTAGCACCTTTGCAAGACTGTTGAGCAGCTCAACTTGAACTTCTTGTTCAGGCTCCGCATCGACGGCCTTGAGTAGTTCGGGGAGCATGTACGCCCACATGCCCTGGATGTATTGCGGGCCGCGGATTCTAGCACACTCTAGAAGATACGGGAGCGACTCCGCTGCTGCAGTGCGGACGTTATCGTGGAAGTAGAACTTGAGCATAGGCACCATTAGCTTCACCACGTCTTCGGCATATTCGGCGAAGGCCTCCTTGAGCTCGCGAGCGTAGCAGACTAACATGTCACAAGCTGACGCCTTGTCTTCCAGACCTAGCAAACAAATTTATTGGTTAAGAGACCATTAAGACGTTTGTTTATAAAAATAGACAAATTGAGAAGTTAAAGAGAGAAGAAGCAAAATATTTAATTTAAGTATTCATAACATTCAATGCTGTACATATTTATATTTCTTATTCTAAGCTTCAACTGTAATTTATTACAAAAAAATGAAGAATTCTTGTGATTAATTTACCTGCAGTCTTTATTCCAAAGTTCTGTTGTTCGCCCAATGTGACGAAATGCCAGTCCAGATCACCTTCAATAGATTCAAGGTCATCATTGTCAAGTAGTGCCACTTCGGGCTTCATAGCTGCCGTGCGCATCACTGGCTCCATAACCATAGGTAAGTATTGAGCAAACTTTTTGCCTGAAATTACAATGAGTCATTTAAAAGAATATTATTACTTTTATATAATATTGTCAAGTTTCTAGAAATATTATATATATTATTTCATAGCTTTCGAAGGAAAGAAGAAATTTCATAAGAAATACTAATTATAAAGTAAGAGTTAATTAATAATAAAAATAAAACTTTGTAACTAAAAAAAAAATAATTAGTAACTTAAATATATATTTTGAAATGTGAAATTTATACTGTGGCGTTAGACAAACGTAGTACTAACCCATAATCCTACAAATACGTGACCAAGCTGATATAAGGTATGATGTCTGGGGGTCATCAGCTGGAAGCTGCTCATTCTCTGTGTGAGTTTTCAGCAGCAGGTCCATCACTTCGGATGCATCATTCATGAATTTCTCTTCTCCCACAGCCAAACCTAAAAGTCATATGTATTTGTTACAAACTTGCCGTTAATTAATCTAAAGTCAACAAGTATGTGACTTTAGATTAATTAATTAATTAAGTATAGTTAATAAAATTCCGCCTACATGTAACGGCGTACGTCAAAAATGTTGCAGGTGCACGCAAGCATGTTAGTATTGAAAAATAGTATAACCAGCGCTAAAATCAGTGCGCGCGTGCGACGGAATTTTACTAATTTAATTATTCTACGTGGCCGACGGTAGTCCCACGAGTCAGACACACGCTGCGAGCTACTGTTCACACTCGTTGCTGTAAATCATCGAACGCTATTACTGAGTAGCCAGATCGCACACAGAATACGCACGCAGCGGGTCTAAGACCATCAGTCGCCTAGAGCGACCGACCCCGCTCCATGCGAAACCTTTAGTCTATGCCCTAAGTGTATGTCCATAAATAAGTAATACTTACCAATAAGGCTAACACATTCAATTGTCTTGCCACGGAGCATTTTTAGCTCGTCTGTGTTTGCATTCGCAATAATATATTTAAGACATGGCATAAGACGGTCATAGTATTCTACGAAATCTTTTTCAACAGTGTCGGCTACCGACGCAATGGTAGTTACGATCTGTTCCAGTACAAGCTTTGTACCGCGTTCCACCAACTGAAACAAATATTACATAGATGTATTAGGGCGGTCGGCAACCAGGTTTTTTGTTTGGCAACAAGAGCCACATAGTAGATAAAGGTAATCGCCAGCAGCGAGAGCAGACTCATGTATTAATGGATAGAAACAAATTAGCAAATCTCGTAGATGTCGAATTCAGTTCTATACAATTTAATAACACTTATAATTAGAAATGATTTTTATAACGAAATTAAGTTTCAGTTAAGTTAAAATCAGCATATCTTATGAAACCAAATATTTAAACGTTGTATTGTGTAATACTGTTTTTGGACTGAGATCCCTGATTATCTATATGAGATAGAAAGGGAGCAATCGCCATATTTACTCTTCCAATGATATGGAAGTGACTAAACCTATGTAACAGTTTTGCCACTAACGAACATTGGACACCAGAACTAAAATTCGTAAGTAATATATTTTTAACGGACTTCCTTCTCCGAAGGAAGACGTTAGATATTCGTAGCGTAATATTTTTTTTAATAATCACCTCTTTGAATTTGGTGGTCAGAATAGTTTCAAGCTTGTTCATCAGAGGTCCAAGATATAGAGTTAAAATAGGTTTGGGACAATCCTCACTGAAGTTAACTAACGCAGCAGCTGCATGAGCCTGGAAAACAGAAAAAAGTAATAAAGAAATGTCATAAATAACAAGAAACTATAAGACCAAGCGAATAGTGTGTGCATTACATTACCTGCACGCGAGGGTTAGCATTATCATCAAGCACCATCAACAGACCAGGTACAACTTTGTCATGGAATTTCTTTTCAAAAACGGGAGCAAAGTCTGTAGACATCTGTCCAACGGCATTACAAGCTGCGTATCGGACGCGAGGATGCTGTAAAATAAATATCAATTAGAAAAATATCTCACCAAAATCTTAACCATCAAGTGATGATGATGATGAGTGTGAGAATGGCTGGAATGTTTTACGCAATTTTGGTTCTGAATTATTTGTAGAAGTTCAGGGAAGGTTAAAAAGGTTAAAATGTTTTGTTTCCTCATACAAATAGTTTCTACGTCTGCCAAATAAGTGGCGTTTAGAATTTAGTTGTTTAACTTTGACACATTATTTAATTCTAAGGCGATACGTAGTTCGCCGAGTCAACTAGTCTTTATAATATAAAAATTATAAAGTACTTACAGGGTCGGTAAGATAGTTGAGTACGCCAGATACAACTTCATCGAGCATCTGTTCCATTTGTTTGTGGCAGCCTTCGCCGGCTGCAGAGACCGCCATGAGGGCCGCATGTCGTCGCCTCCAGTCCTGGGAGCTCAACATTTCGGGCACCTGCCCCACGATTAGGCCGAGCATGATCTTACCGCCCAGCCCACAGCACATGCGATCCAACGCAGATTCGGCTGCAACGTGGTTTCTAAAAACACAATATAATTAGTAACAAACGAAAAAGAGGAGTTGATTAACTATAGTTTAAATATTCAATGTAATCGAGGGACTGACATCCAATGTCATAAACACAAAGGATGCTAATTATCTCGATATTTATCTTGTAAGATTCCCCAAAGCGACAATAAACACAACATGCAGCCAACCAATATGAACCTTACCCACCCTAAGTCAAAGCGTGGTTCTTTTGTGTATCCAATGAAAAGCCGTAGAACCACATAAGGCCTATAAACTTCTCTTCCAACTTTATTTTGTCAAAATACTGCGACATTCATAAAAACAACAAAAATAAACATTTTACTTATATTTTGATAGCGTTTAATGAAATTATCCTAAGAATTTTAAATTCCAGTGATAACTCTAATTCCGAATCATTGATTAAATTATTATTTATAACAGATAATTTTTTCTATTAGAAAACAATGTTTTATTGTTCTTCAGATTACTCAAATATATTTACACAATAGACACAAGACAATACAAATCACATTATACTTCTAACACCACAACTAAACATTTTCAGTTTAGACACAAACAATACCAACAAAACCCCACTTAATAATATTTAAAATTTTACTTATTGGTGCTAATAATATACAATCTTTTATTAAAGGCTCAGTATAAACCTTGTAGTCCAGTTACTCACCTAAAGTTACTATCTAGAGAAATTCGACATGAATTAAAAAAAAAAACAATTGAAGTAACATAACTACTTAAAAACATATTTGTTGGAAGCAACCAATTTTTTTGTTTGGCTTTGTATTGTTCGAGCCACAAAAATACTCAACGCGACGACACAAAAGCGACATCACAACACAGTCAAAATACGCCCATTTCACTCTACGTGTAAAAAAAATTCTAGTGTAACAATAACAATACAAACAGTTCATTGTCGTCGTCGGCGACGTCGTCCTGCAGCGCCCAGTCGGGCTCGTCGTCCAGCTCGCACATCATCTGCAGCACGAGCGGCGTGAGCAGCCGGATCGCGTTGGGCACCTGCTTGCGCACCATCGCCGGCGCCGTCTCGCACAGCGTCACCAGCGTCTCCATCGCCAGCTGCCGCCAGTTGTCCTCGGCGTCCGCGTCGCTTATCACCTGGGTGCGATTTGTACTTTTGAAGGTGGTAGAAGCGTTTATGGTTCAACCCCGGTGACACCACTGCCATGCCTATTTCTTCTTAATAGCATCATCATTGCCAAGCTCGGCTGTGTTCTTTTATGAAGGGTGTGGTAAGGGTAACCATTATTATGTGAGGCGTTTCAAATTAGCACTCAGGAGTTAGAGGGTTGACTACATACGTCCATGGGCGACACTGGCCACTTACCGTCAGATGATCATTATGAGTATCATTCTTCTTTATAGACACATTAAATAATATCATGTCATCATCATCAATTGCAGTGAAAGTAAATTTTTAGGCATGTTTTTTTACATTAGCCAGCATAATACTGTTATAATTTACTTTGTTTCATTTTTATTACATCAAAAATCAATAAAGACGGTGATTATTAGTTCTGAAAGACAAAATATTATAATAAATAAGTAATGTCGTACACACCTTGATACAAACTTGGAAGATCACTTCCACTTGGGGCCTGAGGAACTTAGGCGCGGTCTCAGCGAGTTCGATTAAGACTTTCAGTGCAGAATCATCTTCAGATTTCTCGATTGTTTCAAGTACAAACTGCAAAATTTTTAAACTATTAATGAACTAGTGGTACGAAATGCGTGGTTCAATAAAATTTGTATGTAAAAGTTGTACTGAGGGCTACTATCAAACTCCATCCTATTAAAAGGGTGATGTTAGCGAAATCCTCAGAATTAATCTTGCACATTTTGGCAGTAACACATTTCACTACGAAATGTGCACGTAGGAGTTTATGTGCAGCGTACTTCCGAAACAAAAGCATAAGACATGAATATATAGTAATAATGTATATAACTGAGCAATTTTTCTTTATAATTAGATAAAAACAATATGCAACTTATTTTCGTAATCATAAAATGGAAACCTCAATAGGCGACGGTACTTTTTCCTCCACTACGGAACTCGTTTTTTAAATGTTAGAATATTAAGAAAACCGTAGAATACAGAATCTCTTCTTCGCGTTTTAATTTTTGCAAGTATCTACACACCTGCATAAGAGGCAGCAGCACGTCGCCAAAATGTTTAAGAATGGCGGGTTCCTTGTCGTGGTTCAATATGAAGGCACCGACAGCCTTCACTGCCTGCATGCGGAGCGTCGCCGACTCAGTGGGCTGTAGGGCTGAGACGAGCATTTGTTTGATCACATTCAGGTTGTCGTTCTGACGGTTGCCAAATACGCCGGGCACTGACCTATTGAAAAAAAGTCAAGAATATAAAACACTTTTCATTGAGTTCTATTTATCAATAACAGTGCCTTTCTCACAGGCATTTCACACACACACACACACACACGCACAAGTCCAAGGAATCAAAACTACTAGGGCGGACACATATAATAGAAATTCGTGATGAGTACCATGTCACACTGCTATAGTCTTATTAGTCGGCCCGTCGTCAAACTTGTGACGAGGCGCATTATTTATACATGAACAGTAAGAATTCTACAAAAAAAAAAATAAGTATTGATATCACCAAAACTACGCAGATATAAAAAAATCTTATTTTTCGTTTCCTTTTTGAATAAACTATCGAAATAGGAAAGCTTTTTTATACATACATTTTTGAGTGACGATATTTTGAAAAATAAGAGATATAATAAAATACTTTTATTCTTTTCTCGTCGAGATCCATGAAAATCCATGATAAAATCGTGGCGCCGTCGGAACCGTAATTTTGACAAATTGTGCTTCAACTTTAATTCCGTATCCTATGGAACTTTGTTTATAATGTTGATAGTAGCCATATGGTGTTATAGTTATGTTTTCTTTCGGAATTAATAAACGAGCTTAAAACTTACGTAAACATTCGTATTCCAGCTTCTTTAATGTTGGGATCCTGTGCAGAGGCGCAATTGAACATGAACTGCAAGAACTCTGGCCATTGATTATTACCATCGTCGTCGAGGTGGTTCCGCGCTAGTTCTGATACCACGTCACAGATCTGCAGACAAACAATAAAACCACGATTATAGTCACATTGGGTCAAGATTTTACAAACTTTTCAATCACATTGAAGCAGTGATGATGACATGGCAGTTGAATCAATGCATGCCAATCGAGGGATCCAAGGTTCAAAACTAAGTGACCTCTAATATTTGGAAGCTACGTGTGTATTGGAAATTATTATCACTTGCTATAACGGTAAAGAAAAACATTGTAAGGAAACTCATACACCTAAAAGAAAAAAAAAATCAAAATCTATTCTCAAAGTCGTGAGGTCTACCAATTCTCAATTGACCAACACGGTGGTCAACAGTCTAGTCTAACCCTCTTTACTTTGAGGCCGTGCCTAGCCTTAACGACGACATACTCATTCACCAAGTAATTATTTACATAAAAATGTAATTTTGAGAGCTCTATCTCTCATTTTTGTACACTTGTCTAAGAAATTCCCTTATGCACATGAAATGCATTGTTTGTTTCTCATATCTTGCATTATTTCATTACACCATTTGAATACGTATTTTCATACAAAATTCCTACATACCAACAGAAATTTATTAAACAACAATAATTTTTGTATAGTGCCTATGACATATAAAGAATTGAAGTATTAAACTGATACAGGTTGAAATTATATATGAGTTCAACTATGTGCTCATTTCAACATTTTCTTTTTGTATGTCACTTTTGCTGTGGTGGCGCCAATAAAACCTTTGTCAATATTTAAAAAACTCAAGGGACTTTCTACGCCACCAGCTTTTCTTTTGGTGGTTTGGTAAAGCAGGCACATTTAGGTGAGGAATTCTTAAGGCAGAGGACGTGTAGATGATCAGGTACGAGCTGTGTCCCACTAATGTCTTTGCCCTAAATATGCAAAACATCCTTTACACACCAATAGAATTTTTAAAACATTTGATAGAAGGCTTTGTTCATCGAAAATGTTAATTGGGCGGATGAATAATCGTGTCTACAATAGGTGCAAAATTAGATCTGTGAACATTGGCCTGATTCATTTATGAGTCAGAAATAAATTCGAGGGCACCACTTAATCATGTTTAGGAAGAATTTTTCGCGGCGAAGAACAGCTTTTATCAATTTATGATGTGCTCATGTATTTTAAACGCACGTTTACTTTAGTAAACTAAAAATAACAGGCGTTAAAACCGGTTTAACTTCTAAGTATTCGACTTTAAAACGAGTCATATGTTTATTTTATTTAAATCATATAAAACATGAAATTCGCTCGTAAGATATCTACAGAGTTATCGACGTAATCTTGACGGTTTGTAGATTCCAGGCATTTCGCAATAGCTGATGTTACTATTAATAGGAATAGGTATGTTTTTGTACTAACTTTATGAGACAATAGAACAGCCAACAGAAATAAGTTCTATTGTAGAATAAACGCAACAATGAATCTATTTCGATACCTACGTTTTGTAGATATTCCAATCTATTTAATTGACATGAGGACAAACGCAATTTTTGCTGGCAAGTTATAACAATGAGACAGGGCGCTATTTATTGTTTAATCGACTATTTACTACGTAAGATACATTTTTTGCCATTGTATTATGAATTTACATCAATTGACGTAACAATGACCTGAGGTCGGGCAAAGATTATTATGGATGGACTGAGTTTATTCGCACACGACGATTAATTGTCCAAATACCAGTAACCAGTAACTACACAATAAAATATTACATACTTCATTATTATTCAATATTGCCCATCTTAAAATCACTATTAAATTGCAGCTCTTTGCCACAATAAAGCAGTTAATCGTTAAAAAAACAATATATTTTGTATTTTGTGTATACTATGTAGTATTTTGACCATAAAAGAGATTGTTCTTCCCTGATTTCGTTAGATGTAATAAACGTTTATCCAAATCTTTATAATACATATTTGAAATATTATATTTTTTACACAATCAAATTTTCCGATGATTGGCTCTTGTGGGAAGGTTATTTGCGCGATAATTAATGTCTGTATAAGTAACGCGTTTATGAACGATCAGAGACAATCACGTGATTGTGATAATGTAAATATTTCTAATTGCCAGTGATTACTAACTATAATATCTAGACGATGATAGGTATTAACTATGAAATATCTATTTACACGTACGACCCCCTTGCAAACGAATCTCGATCGTTTAAGACGAATCACAGAGCGAGGGTCGGTCGCGTTCTATTTTCGTCATAAATATTATTCACTTAAGCCCATGTATCTCGTTAGATGGCGATCGATTGCTTCCAGCGACTGCAATGACGCGCCTCCGTACGATGCCTTAAAAGGCATACCTAATGGGTCGCTTTTGTATGCCAGCGAATAATAAATTGCAAATGGTAGGCTCAGATTCACGCAGTAGCATTTTTACATTTGAATAGTGCCCGTCGGGAATAATGTAACTTTCTAATAGCGAAATGTTGAATTGAGGTCAGTAATTATCGTTCATTCTTTGACCTATAAATAAAATCGCCTATATAATATTAGTATGAATTATAATTTGCTGTTTTAGAGCGGAAAAAGTATCTTTTTTTTTAAATATAGTAATTTCCATACAGAAAGTCTGCGAAATAGACGCGGTATACGTTGGCAACCAGATGCGCGTTAATTGGCTTGATAAGCGCGTCATGTAATTTATAGGCGTGGCTTTATTAAGATCTATTTGTCTAATCTAATATATAAAATTCTCGTGTCACAGTTTTTGTTGCCATACTCCTCCGAAACGGCTTGACCGATTTTGAT